>JAAGNO010016134.1:35889-54064 GCA_033439905.1 Ceryle rudis
AATGGGGGATTTGCTAAGGGCAACTGGCCACAAAAAAAAAATCCAGGTATAAAAAATTCCGCCACAGATACTCATTTAATGTATTCTCCCAAAAAAAAAAAAAAAAAAAAAACCAGCCCATGTTATTTTACACTTATTCACTTCACAAAAGTTTACAACCTAAAAATACTATTTTTTTTTTGTTTTAAATGCACGGGAATATGATTGCAATACAGGATCACTTGGTATCATCCCCAGATATATTAGGTTTTCCACTAAGAAGTAAACACGTGATGTTTTATCTAATACCTGAATTTGGGCCTCTCCTTGCTCTGCCTGGCACAGTGTTAATCCAGTGATCAGTGGCTGAATCATTACTGCATAGAAAGTAACACCAACATGCAAATATACTCCCAGTGTGACTAAGCCCGACTCCTTCCCTTCCACAAAGCCATAGGACAAGAACATTTACCATGTTTAACAGGTACACACATTATTTGTCCAGGCATCTCCCTCACCAGGGGCCTTTACATGGTCACACAAGGAGCCCATTTGTTAGCACTGGTGTGGCACACAGTCCTCAAAAGTGGTACAAGGGCATGGCTCTCTGCAGCTGCCAGCATCAAGTGGGTGTTGTTGTCACGTCACACGCTACCATGGCAAAGGAGCAGAAAAATGGAGGGATTAAAATTTTTAACGCCCTTCTTCTGTCAAAATAATACCTGAGTAAATAGAAAACATTAGCGCTTAATCTTGAAGAAATACACTGTGGATCACTTTTCTCTTTGTGAAACGTTGAGTGAAATCTCTTTGAACAACTGCGTACATATGGAAATAACCTGTAATGGTTTTGACTGTTAAGTGAATGGACTCATGTGGAATCCCAGAAAATTTCCTTAGGGTGAAGTTCCTGCCAGGCACCATCGAGGACAGCTATGTCAATAGAATGATGGGAATTGTAATAAAAATGTTTTTCTAATTGATTAGTTGACCAATTAGACCAACATGATGATCATGTTCTTCATGATCATCAGTAATTCTAAGACATCAGTGTGATATTTTGGTTTACCACCTGATGATTTTAAAACAATCTCATCTATTATGATAGTGACCTGTAGAAATAAGAGAGATGAAACCATTAGAGTTGTATAGAATTTTAACTGCCTCACAGGAGTGCAGAATTGAATAGAAAATATTAGTTTCCTGTAGTGTTTTCAAGTAACCTGCCAAGTCTGGGAGTTAAAATATATAGGCTGTTGGAAAAATCTCTTGAAAGGATTACTTTTCTAAGGTCAAATATAAATTTCTTTTCTAAAATAATGTCTTTCAGTTATGAAACCCTAAAGGTGCAGAAAGAAGACCACTGGTTTGCTGCAGTACATCTGCTTCACATTGTGTTGTAGTTGTTAGAACACACTGGTGGGTCCTGATCCAAGGGGCTCCAACAGCTACTTGTGCTCTTTACTCCAACAGAGGTTCCGATTTATTTTTCCATATAAGTCAATATAAAGTCGGCGACCCAAATGCATCACTGGATATGAATGATGGTGGCTGTCAGAATGGGCTTCATAGCCATTACAAGTAAGAGTAATTCAGAGCAGTCCCAAGGCTGTAATAATTTATGCTGGTGACATTTACCCCAGGTGGTTGGGGATTATCATATAGCAGAAAGTCATGTTTTCCCCCAATTTACATTACATTAATCATAGCATAGCTAAACATAAAGATCCAGCTCCAGGTTCGGTTGCGTGTCTATCAGCTACCAAACAAAGCCTCAAAATCAGTTGCTATGACTTCAAGCATTGCCTGGTTCATCTGTGTTCAAATACTCAGGTTCAAGGAAAAGATTTTTTAGAAATCAATTACATCTTATTTATAAAACACTCAGCAATGTGGAAAGTCATATTTAAAATTATTTCCAACCTCCCTGCTGTAAATCAAAGCTTATGGCCAGGCAAATCATTAGTTGTTTTTATCTTCAAATTTAATAGCTGTATTATACACTGTATAAATGGCTTAGGAACATTAGTGTTTTTAGTGTCTGTAAACTACGTTGTTGGGACTTGTTTTTAAATATTTATAAGTCTAATGTTAAGAACAAATCATTTTCTCAATCTATTTCGCTAACAGAAATTATTTATAAGTATATCATTAATTATTTAGATTTTCCTGGTATTATATTTACATTAATAATTAAATGCATCTAATTATTAAATCATATAAATAAGGTTTAGTTTCATTGATGAGCTGCAATGCAAACAGGAATTCTATCACTGTAAACATTTGAAATGAGATACTCTTCAGTAACAAGCCCACTTGGTAGAAGTCATGACAGTAGCCTGCCAAGCTGACTTACTCTCTGTCTCTGGTACATAATCACTGTGCCAGTGACAGCTTTTGGATTCTCCCAACCGCCACTGTCCCCCTCCCCAGTTGTCACAATGCAGGTAGCCAGCTGCCATAATGCCAGTGTCTTTACACCTCTATACTACCCAATGGTAATTACCTTTTATAGAGTAGGTGAAGACCTGATCCCACTCCAGGAACCATCGGCCATCTCCTCATTAGAATTTTCAAAGAGTGCCACAACTCAACAAAACATCTTAACACTGTGCCTTCATCCCAGAAGCTGAAACTCATCTCCAGGGGCACTTTGATTTTGGCAGTGCCCCAACACACCCATTTCTGCCAAGCACCAGCAGTATCAGCTTCCTCAGAGCAGCGCTTCCACACTGCAGAAGGGTGAATGAAGTTCATGCTCCCTGCTATACAAGATGACACAGTTAACAAGTGGCTGATTTCTCACTCAGTTGTGTCTTGTACTAAATGTAATTACATGATGAGTAAAATGTAACTTGCTTCAGCCCCTGTCTATGATAAAGTTAGACTAGGTTCAAAGGCCTATTATTACCTCTGTGATGTCATCTGCTGATTAGACTTCTTTAGCATAAACCTTCAGCTAATACAGTCCCACTGCGGTTTCTAGTCTTTCTGGTATCAGGGATTGCTCACATTTCCTGACTATGTTCAGTGGCCCACGTGTGCGACTTTTGCAGCAGATGGATATAAAATCTTTCCATCTTTTGAAAATGCGGAATGGCTGTTTTCTATGATTCTTTACTGGCATTGGAAACAAGTCATCATTTTGAACCCGGTACCTGAAGACGTGAGGTCTGGACTAAGGAAATTTTGTTCTAAACATTTGTCATCTTTTAAATATTTAGATGGAGCCAGACACCCAGTGTATATAGTCTTTCTGGAAGCACTCCTAACAGGTCTTTTCAACATTTTTTTTTTTTGTCTTCCTGAGTGCCCTTAGGTACAGCCTAATTAATCATAGGCTAAAACTTTCCAGTAAATTACAGTGTAGATTTTCCAAATGGGATTTTCTGTTGTTCGTAGCAAACAAGCACCTGTTATAAATAGCTGCCCTTACTTGAATGCAGACATAAAATATTTGTAACTGTTTGTTACAGCACTCCATGTTTACAGTACCAGCTTGATATTTTCTTCTCAGGTCTTTGTTAATGTAATCCTGAAAACTTCAATTGCCTGCTTTCATTGTGATTTCTTTATTCTTTTAACCTATTTCCAGCCATGCTGGTTTATTGAGAAATAAAAGTAAGAATAATGTCAATGGTTTCCCAAGCAAAAGGACCCAAGGGAACACTTCAGGACAATGTGAACTAGAAGGAGAAAGCTTGCTGATGCTAACTGAGATGAACTTTTAATTTGAGAATAATATTAGAAGTGAATCATAATCTTCAAGGTGAATTACATTAGCTTTCTAACTAAGCTGATTTAACCTTAACAGTGAAAGTGACATTAATTACCTGACGTACTTGTTATAATGATGTTTTGAATGCGACAAAATCTGAAGAATATTTATTTTCAAAAGATGATGCATTGGCAGAGTGTATATATTCAAGCAGTGAAGAATATGCCAGTGGGCTGAGAAGAAATCTAAGAAATCTTCTGCTCTAAGTGTCTTATGTTGAAAGATAATTTTCTAATCTGTCTGTAATTTTATTTCTTTGCCAAGTGTTTGCTTTGTTTTGAGTTTTGGTCTTCTGTTTGGTTTACTGAAGAGCTGAACTGTAATCACACAAAATGTAGTGAAGAGATACGAGGCTGGCTGAAACTGTGCAGCCGTAGGAAGTGATGAGCAGAGTGCATGCTGTAAGAGTCCAGTTCTACTTTTAGCAAGATTAAATGGCTAGTGAACTTCAGAAGGGAGCACACAAATAGATTGCAGGCTTCATGCCTTAATGCTTTTATGTTACAGAGGTCTCTTAATTGCTCATGCAGGGATATGAAGTCAGAAATTAGAAAAATCATAACAATAAGTGCCCTCAATATAACCAAAGCTGTCCAGCTTTCTGTTGTATCACAGTCCTTGATTCGATTTCGTACAGCTCTTGCATCTAATCCTAGGCTGTGAATTACTTCGAGGAAAGAACTTTTTAGTCTTTTTTTTTCCCTGACTCAATGAGGTTTGCATCTCTACGGTCTTTCCCCAGTTGTCTCAATCTGTGATAGCAGATTTACTTCTACCAGAGTTACTTTGCTTAGGTTATTTGTGGAGGAATGAACCCATGTACCAGTACAGGTTAGGGGTCGGCCTTCTAGAAAGCAAGAACCTGGGAGTTCTTGTTGATAACAAGTTGATAACATGAGCCAGCAATGTGCCCTTGTGGCCAAGAAGGACAGTGGTATGCTGGGGTGCATTAAAAAGTGTCACAGCAGGTTGACGGAGGTTCTCCTCCCCCTCTACTCTGCCTTAGTGAGGCCACATCTGGAGAAGTGTGTCCACTTCCAGGCTCCTGAGTTCAGACAGGGAGCTACCAGAGAGTATGGCGGAGGCTACAAAGACGATGAGGGGACTGGAACATCTCACTGACAAGGAAAGGCTGAGAGCCCTGGGGCTGTTTAGCCTGGAGAAGACTAAGAGGGGATCTTATCAGTGCTTAGCAATATCTAAAGGGTGGAGGTCAAGAGAATGAGGCCAGACTCTTTTCAGTGGTGCCTGGTGAGAGGACAAGGGGCAATGGGCACAAGCTGGAACACAGGAAGTTCCACTAAAACATAAAGAAATAATTCTTTGAGGGGGATGGAGCACTGGAACAGGATGGAGGCCTGTGGCTTGTAGCATCCCCCAGGGGACAGAACTGGGTCCAGCCCTATTCGATAAATTCATCAATGACCTGGATGAAGGTATAGAAGGTACTCTCAGCCAGTGTGCTGATGATACAAAACTGGGAGGAGTGGCTGACACACCAAAGGGTGCTGAGACCTAGACAGGCTGGAGAGCTAGGTGGGGAGAAATCTAATGATGTTCAATAAGGGCAAGTGTAAAGTACTGCATCTGAGGAAGAACAACCCCATGTATCAGTACAGGCTGGGGGCTGAGCTGTTGGAGGGCAGCTCTGGGGAGAAGGACCTGGGTGTCCTATTGGACAATAGGATGACCATAAGCCAACATTGTGCCTTTGCGGCCAAGAGGGCAAATGGCATCCTGGGATGCATTAGGAATAGTGTGGCCAGAAGGTCTAGGAAGGTTCTCCTCCCCCTCTACTCTGTGCTGGTGAGGCCTCACTTGGAGTACCGTGTTCAGTTCTGGGCTCTCTACTTCAAGAAGGACAAGGAACAACTGGAGATAGTCCAGTGCAGGGCCGCTGAGGTCATTAAGGATCTGGAGCACCTATCACATGAGGAAAGGCTGAGAGAGCTGGGTCTGTTTAGCTTGGAGGAGGCTGAGGAGGGATCTTAGCAATGCCTAAAAGTACCTAAAGGGTGGGTGTCAGGAAGATGAGGCCAGGCTCTTCTCAGCGGTGTCAAGTGACAGGACTAGGGACAATGGCCATAAACTGGAAAACAGGGGGTTCAACCTCAACATGAGGAAATACTTCTTCCCTGTGAGGGTAACAGAGCCTGGAACAGGCTGCCCAGAGAGGTGGTGGAATCTCCTTCTCTGGAGACTTTCAAAAGCCACTTGGACTTGTTCCTGTGTGATCTCCTCTGGGCAGTCCTGCTGGGGCAGGGGGGTTGGACTAGATGATCTTTAGAGGTCCCTTCCAACTCCTACCATTCTGTGATCAGAATATGATCGAGTTTCAGCAGCTATCACACTGAGCACGTACACGCTGAAATTCCTGAACTACACAAACAGGCTCTAAATAAGCACCTCAGATACAAACAAGAGTAGCTTCAGTGGCCTATGGCTTAGCACAGATTTTTTAAAACCACCCAGAAGCCTACACAAATAATCAGGCTGCAAGTCTTTGCTGAGTTTTTTGTAGCTATACATCTGCATCAACCCTTGCTAAACTCATTTATAACTAGTTTAGATGCATCTGCATGAACTGTAAATACTACTTGAATTGGAAATATGTAGCTGAGCTTTCTGCATAACCAAACTCTGTGAGATGGTTTCATATTAATCTATATATTTACTCATTGATTATGGGCCTACTAGGTGTAAATAAAATATTAGTTTCCAGACATGTCAAAAGAAAGTCTTGATTTAGGCATGCAATTGTTCCATGTCAGCTTATATTCACCCCAGCTAAAGGAAGAGTCTTGCTTTGCTGTCAGTGTTGAGATCTGTCAGGTGATAAGGCCACAAATAAGTGTATAGAATTTTGTTAAAGCTAGGAACATGGGCAGCAATGGCAGGAGCAGATTGGAAACAGCTCTCTCTTGTCAATAGAGATTTTGCTTCTCTGAACTCTCATCTAATTTGCAAGTAATTAAAATTTAATGCTCTTTAACATGATTAGGCAAAAATCTTAATCATAAGGCAGATTGATCTACGTGTCCGCCAGGCTGAAAAAATGCCACCTTATACAAATTTCTTCTGAGTACAGTTCTGGATGGAACTGGTTGGCAATGGGGTTATGGAGATTCTGGACACAAGCGTTTCAACAAGTGGCTGTCACGGATGATTAAAGCACCAGAGCCAACTTGTGTCACCATAATGAAGTGTACCAAGCTGTACTTAGTTTCCAGAAGACTTATGGGGTTTGTAAGCTTTGTAGCCAATGCTTTTTTTTATTATTATTTTTAAAAGGAAACTGTTGGAGTGCATTTTAAACTTAAAATATCCTGAGGGTGGCATTGGATATTCATCAGATTTATGCTTGATGATGATAAGATTAAATGAATTTTATTAGTAGGATATTAGTGGTACAACATCATATCTATTCAGATATGTCAATAATAAGCATAGGTTTGAAAGCAGAAAAAGACGTCTAAGCTCTAGCCAAAAGGGGAGTACTGCAACATTTCCAGATAAGGTGGAGTATGAAGGAGACTGTATAATATGGTAGGAGAGTAATGAATTAAAAATTAAAACTTCTGACCTTTCTGTGCCGGTGTTCAATTTGCTGATATCCTCAAGAGGGGGCTGCTAAGACTCTTAGTTGCCATTTGTTGATTTTTACAGGTACTGAATTTATATTGACATTAATTAAATCCGTGCTTGAAGGGTTCAGCTTGGAAACTTAACATGGCTAGAAAGAGATACTGAAGAGATGCACTAACATGCCTAGAGATATTAAGAAATCTAATATGTGATTAATTCATGTACCCTGCTTTGCTCAGGATTAAAATGGTCACTAGACTTGTTTCCCAGAAACTGTCAAATTGTAGTCATCAGATCTGGGATAGGTAGGAAAGAAAGAAATCTGCCTTTTTCTGTAGCTGGGGAGCTCTTACCTGGATAATCTGCTTGGTTTTCCCCTGAAGAAATTCTCTACTGTTGTAGGGACAAGCAATGGCAGTAATGTCTTTCATGTCACATTTTTTCTTTACCGCATACATAATTTTTAGATTCTTATGTTTTTGCCATAAGGTCGTAAATTTGTTAAAGAGCACTGCGTATGCCGTGCCTTGGGGTATATGGGATGAGAGTCTGTGGCTTATTCTGGACAAATAACCTTCTCCTAGCTGGCTAAAACTTTTGACTGATGGGACTCTTCCATCCACATGTTTCTGGGCTCCTAAATCCATGTCTGGAATGAAGCCCCTGGTGCAAATTACCGAGAGCTTTTACATTCAGAGATTCATTTTTAATTTGGGTAAATATTCCCAGAGATGGGCTGATATTCCTGTAGGCACATATCCTCACTGTGTCTTTTCTTTTGTGCTGACAGCTATCCACTTCCAGGGGAACAGAAAAATGTAGCTTTCTAGGTACTTTTTATTCCTACTGAACATTAAGCAAATATTGTCATTGAAATATCTAGCATAACTTCAAGTGTGCCTTGAGTGGTAATAGTTTACATCCCATTTTTTTTATATATTAAGTTACAGTTGTTTCTCCCTATAAGCGCTATTTTGTATATATCAATGCTGATTTTCCTCTGCCATTTTTTCATTGAGACACGAAGTATCATTACACAAGTCCCCCGATCTTTCATTTTTACTAAAATGAATTACTTTGTACTGTTAGCAGACTTCATCCCTTCCCCAGGTCATTCATGAATATGTTGAGCAGCACAGTTCACAGCATAGTCCTCTGCAGCATTTGGACTGTAAAAACAGGCCATTTATTACCTAAATATAATTTCAGATCTTTGCTTAAAAAAGTATCACCCAATGGCTTTATTTTGTACACCATGGCATTAATTTCAAGAGTACTTTATAGAAGTTGGTAATAAAACCTCTTTCCCTACTGGTGATATGTTTGAAAAATTCATCGTGGTCGTGTAGAGTATCACTACCCCCACAAGGGTGCTTACTTTTTCCCATTATATTGTATATCCACGCATCTGCTGATTCCGTTCTCTTTGAGCATTCCTGCCAATCTACCAGAGATGATTTGCTGTATTTTCCTAAATTCCTCCTTTCTAAAATTCTGCATTCCTACTTTGAAAAAATAAAATCATATTTACTATCTTCCATTCTTTCCATGCTGAAGGAGGTTTATACAATACAACATGTATAAGACTTGAAGGCCATTTTCAAAAGAATGCTGCTCATTTGGTGAGAATATGTGAAAGGGAAAAATTAAATGGGGCCAAATTCTTGGCTAGTGTAAACTGACACATTGTGCCCATAATGTGCTACTAATCTAATTTGATGTGAGTAGCCAATCCACCAGAACAAAATAATCAACACTTCAGTAGTCATAGAGGTCATTTCAAATCACGTAGTTTGCCTGGGAATACACCCAAGTGCCCAACTGGGCTTTACAGTTCCAATTTACTACTGCTACGGTGACAGTGTAGTAATCACTATTTATTCCAGCTTGGTTGAGGCCTTAATTAAAAGATAGGGCAGAACTTTGGCTGTCTACTGTGAGAGCATTTCTCTCATTTTTGTTAGGCCAGTATTTCCCTTCTTTAAAGGTAAGCTGAGGAGACCTTAGATGTAAACACACCGGTCCATTTTGGTACCAGAAGTACCAAAAGCATTAGTCCTAAGTGAGTGGCACAATATCAGAGGCCGAGATGAAAGCAGCTCAGACAGAAGATTGTGCCTCAGTCTGCATGGTTCCATTCTGGGTACGATTGCTACCTAGATAGCTTCAAGTTCATTGAAACTTCTAATCTGAAAACCTTTAAGCAAGATGACAGTGGCACTTTTTACCTCAAGCCGGGTTTTTTTGAACATTATTTCTGTGTTACACTAACAAAATAGTAAATGTGATGACCTCAAAATACCTTTTTAATGTCACTTAGCAGAAGACAGGCTTTCTAGGTTTTTTGCAGGAAAATACTTTGAATGTGGAGGTTGAATGCTATCAGCCTGCAGTGGCAATGCTGTGGTGGCACACTGAAATGCACGCACCGTGCAATGGGAACACCGCAGTTTACCAGATAAGCCAGGAATGTTCCTGGGAAAATGTTCTTTTCAATAAAAAGCTAAAATTTTCATGAAAAAAAAATTACTTCCTGTCTGACCCTGACTTTAGCCTGGACAAAGCCTATTTGTGGTGTCTCTGTGTAGGGAAACACAGCAATAGAGGGGATTGATTCCACTAGAAATATGAACCCAACTTGTTTTACCTGCCAAGGTCTATGAATTCTAGACCAGAGGTAGCCTTAAAAGGCTTACTGAAGGATTCTTCAGCAGGGCCAGTTAGAGTCTACTTTTATTAAATGAATGTAAATATGTCACATTCATTTCTGTGCTTTTTCTACATGATCTCCTGTCCTTAAAAAGAAAAATGATGATAGTTTTCTTGTATTCTTCAGGATTTTGTGTTTGCTTGTGATTTATGGATCAATACCATTCGCCTTACTGGAAAAAAAAAAAAAGGAAACTTTTATACCTTGGTACCATTTTCAGCATAAAATAATTTAATGAAGGCAGATTCCACCTAAAGTATTTCCATCTAAGAGAGCTTATTTGACTCCAACAGTATTTAAAATTGTAATATGAAAATTATTCTGTGTGGAGATCCACATTCGCATTCACATCAAATCTGAAGTTAAACATGTAACAGGAAACTTTGAATTACTACTACTGACATTTGTCTGTGTTAATATCAAAATTTATAATGCTATCAAATGGTTATGGCATTCTAATTGATAAGGCTTTTAATGCTACGTAGTAGTAGCGGTTGCAATTGTATCACTATAAAAGTAATTTATAGCGATGGTAGTTGTCTCTGACATTCAGCTTGAGATCTGAACGCATTTTATAAATCCATAGGTATTTTTGCATGCAAATTCTGCATTTCAAAATAAAAAAAAATAATAATAATATTCACTCCAAGTTGAAGATTTTCTCAATCTGCCCTTCTCAGTTTTACTACTTATTTTCCTATATCCCATGTAATTTGTTTCCTCGTGCTTTCTGAAGCTGCAGGAAAGTATATGAAAAACACTCAAGAACCTTTGCAAGAACCAACAGGAATTGCATTTTTCATAGACTTGTCTGTATCCTTCATTGTTGCTGTAGCTTGGTAACACTGCCTGAGGTAGATTTGTTGTTGAACTATTCACCAGCCTGAGAAATGCTGCAGTAACTTCCAAAAAGGCACCATACTTGCAATTATGATTTTTGAGACATTTCACATTTTTTCTTCGCAAATAAGATATATTGCAGACATAATCCTAACACTCATTAATGCTACTGGATGAACCTATTATTTGTGATTACTTTCTCTGCCAGGAGCTGATCAGTGAATTTGCATGATCAAGAATAATCTTGGATCCGATGCTTCTTTCTAGACTTGCTACAAATCAGAATCTTTTCTTGTGCTTTGAAAAGTCTCTTTGAAGTTTCCTTCAACATCTCTGAAATAACTATGTAAAATTATGATACAAGTTAGAAAACCAAAACCCATTTGTGTGGTTATTGCTTATGTGGACTATCTCGCCACCCCTGCTGCTATAAATCCTAAATTCCGGTTTTCCCAGCTTCCGTTCTGCTCATAACTGCAATGTTGGTTATATCATGGGTCACTGGATACCATCTTCCTTGTAGCTTGCTGCACTCCAGTATTTAAAATGATTTGACAGTAAAATATGGTTGAAATTTTAGAAATATTGTGATTTGAGCCAGACTTTTCAGTATCCCAAGACTCTTCTAAGAGATCGAGTACCCTGAAGTTATGTAACTGTGTTTATTAAAACATGCTTTTTGCCTAGCAAGGTTAACAGGTGAATAGTGGACTTCATTCTGTTAATGACAAGAATGACTGAAAGTTTAGGATGTACGAGTGGGCAGATGAATTTTATAATTTTAAAGTGGAGAGACAATCTGTCACTTCATTTTTGCCCTTTGAAACCTGATGCTGTCCCAAGGAGGTAGGATGGCCACGGCAGGAATAGCACACATGCTCGGTACCGTTACCGGCCTCCCTGACAACTCCGGGATGTGCTTTTACCTAGGAAGGGATCTGTGCAGTTGTCTGAACCCTTTTTGTACACCTTTGGCCTCATGGAGGATTCTCAGTGGACAAAAATAATAAAAATTTACCAAGCCCTTTGGCGTACACTATGCTTTTTGTCCTAGCTGATAAGGTACTCCTTAGCTCCAGGAAAGCTTGATATCTTGTAAAATGAGCCACAGTGAGATTCCCTAGTGGTTGGTCCCCGAGACATGGGCTCCACTTTGTAATTTTCTTTTATTCTAGGCTTGCATGTTGTTTATGAAGATTTCTCTAAATCATGAAGTCTATAATGTTGATCTAGATGTATCTGTATGAACATTTCACATTATAAAGCAGAGGCTACTACCTGTGATTTCCCAAAGTTACCAGGATATTTCAAACAACTGAACTCACTCTTCAAAAATAAAAGCAGCTATGACACAAGATAGCATAAAATGACTAAGAAGTCAGTCGGTTTCTCACTGACAGCTTCAGTGGCCTTGAGCTCCTGTGAAAGGAGGAAGAACAGAGTTTACAGCATCCCACACCAAATCCCAGTGCCACACCCTGACCCTGCTTCCCAGCAGCCAAAGCCCAGATGCTGGCTCTCCCCATGTACCCATGCCAGCACAAGGCTGTGCAGGGGCTGGGCCGGGAGCCCCCGACTCACATACCAACAGGTTTCCAGAGATCAGTGTTTCCTTCCTGCAAGCTGACAGCAGCTCCTGCCTCCTGCACTTTCACAGAAATACAGCAAAAGAGTTCACCTAATACACTGTTGCCTGTGCCTAGGTACGTACTTCATCAAAAACTCTGTTCTGAGACTGACCTGCCTTAGCATGGAAATACATTTATTGTTTCTATTGTATTAGGGGCCTCCATCACAGACGGTATTCAAGCTTATATTAATCACTGCACAAGGACCAAACACAAAGTCTGTATTCCAGCAAGCTGATGCGCCAGCTAGAAGGCAGATGACAGCAGGTACATGTAGGCAGACACTGCATGAAACAGTCAAACAGTAGCCAGCCGTATCAGAAACAGTGATTTATTTATTTATTTTTCAATGAGTGCACCTAAACCTGCAAACCAACTGTTTCGTGAGTCTGTGCCTTATTGACCCTTAGTTACTAACACATGGGTTCCAACAAGCATGGGAGCTGCAAATCTTTCTTTCATGTCAACGATGTCATCTTGCCAGGATTTTTTACCACTTTAGGAAGATATTTTAAAAATTTAGAGTCTACAACGTTTTAATCAATTAGTTTATGTTTGCATTGACTTTTTCCTACTACCATGAGGAAAAAGATATACCCCCCAGGAGGACCTAAAACTGTGTTTCTGTGAAATCCAGCTGCATGTAAATGGGAAAACAGCTCCTCAGGAACTGTGTCCTCTCATTCCTCTCATTTGGTTAAGCAGGTGTGAAACTTTTCCAAAAATGGTTTTGAGTCAGTGCTGTGAATTCAGAATAGAAATGCAAAATGATTTCCATTTCCCTTTCCCAGGGGGGAAAAAAAAAAAAAAAAAAAAAAAAAAAAGTTTTCTTTGAAGATTCATAGTATTATCAAAATGTAGCTCTATTTTCTTCACTTAGAAGAAAATCTAAGTGGGTAAAGGCTAGAAAGAGTTCACTACCATGCCAGGAACAGCACAGGAAAGCTATGGTTTGGCCAGGTCCAGTGAGGTTAAGTAAAACAGTGTGTCTGTTGTTGCTGACAGCAATGCTAATTATCTGTCTGTTTGGGCAGGGGCCCGGCAAGGATCCCAGCCAGCCCTCCTCATGTATAACACCAACAATAGGAGAGTGGCTGCAGCTTTTGTCTGAAGAGTCACTCGTGTGCTGCACCCTGGGCTGCAGTCTTGGGCTGCCTAATCTCTCGCTGAAGAGCCTACACCCAGCCATACAACCTGTTGGTCTAACAGCAGCGTGTGGGCAAAGTCTGCCAAATACTTTATTAACTTGTGATGTAAAGTGAGTTAGCTCTCTTTTTGTGACTTGACAACCAAAATCACTTTAGTCAAACAGTAATGGTATGGAGCATAATGCATAAGCTTTTTCACACAATGTTTGACTTGGGTTTCTTGGTTTGAAATTGGAGTGTCCTGAAGAGCATCTCCTTCTTTAGATGAAGCAGATTTGAAATAGCAAACCCCAATACATATATTGCCTTATCTACACTGGACTTTTCTGTCATTCCTCTATGCAGGCCTGATTTAACCTTGCCATCTTCTGTTCTCTTGAGGAGAAAATTACAGTTCATTTCTCCTTTGATCTGTCAGCTTGGAACAGCTGGCAACTTGTCAACACCCCTTCTGCAGACGGACATTTTAGTAATACCCCAGCAATCTGTACATACTCAGCCTTGACGAAATGACTGCGTAATCAGTGGCCAAAGACTCACTTTTCTCACTGCTGTTGCATTTGAGCATTTTTGCAGATTAATACTTCACCTACTTTCCATTATTGCAGGTTCTCTTAAGCAGTCCCCCCATTATAAAGAAACAAATCCTTGAAGGTGAACAGTAATAATCTTATAAGCAATAGAGATGCTTCCTGGCTTTCAACAACATCTGCTTAAGCACGTGCTTAAATTCAAGCAGTGTTCTTCTTGTAGCTCATGGAAACCACATGTGTGCTCTTGGAGGACTGAGATCAATTGAGATGCATTGAGAAGTAGCTGTAAGTGGTGGCTACGTTGCAAACAAAGATCAGGAAAACATGGTGACATCCTGTCCTACGTAGCTAAGAATGTGGAAGCGTTAACAGAACAAGTATGTATGTGCTGCATGCAAATCTTAATGAAATTGGCGTTTTAAAATCACAACATTATTTTAAATGCAGGTTTCCAAGTCTCATTAACTGCAAACAAGAGGACTCATATTCTGTTTAACTCGACTTCACATTGAGCCACTTTTCATTTACTGTATATTCTTAAAGGTAGAAGCAGCAGGGAAATGAAATGACTTCATTTACTGGAATTACAGCTTCTTTTATATAAAACGTTAATCATTTTATATATGACAACCTTATGCTTAATGTTGCTAGAATACTCCTCATAAAACATTATTTTGTGAATGCATAGACTCTCCTACTGAGCACATAACAGCTTTCAGTGGAAGTGCTAATCCAGTTTGAATATATGTAGTATTTAATCTTAATTATGATGCTGAAGTCTATACAATGTTAATTATTCATTTTGCATGTTCCTTGCACTTTATTGTAATTCATAATTTCCTTAATCAAAGTGTAGCTTTTAATTATAACTGTAAAATTTGGATGAAACCTGCCTGGTAAGCATAAGCAGACTTTTCTGTTTTGCTAAGATTTTAGTGTAAAGAGGACAAGGGGAAACTTGGTGAGAACAGAGTGTTGAATGAACAACTTTCAACCAAGTAAAGCAGCATCTCCCCCGGCCCTCAGCACAGCCCCGCCATGGCTGCTAGAATCAGCGAGGACTCCTCTGCTGACGTTAGCTAGATAGGAAATCTCGAGGCCTGAGAGCACAGGGTGATTTTGAATCCAGCATCCTTGCCTCCTCCTCCTCAGCCCCAGACTGTGGTAAGCTTCTGCAGATAGTGTCGTGCATCTGTCTTTGAAAAGCTTTCAACGCTTTCAAACAGGATAAGACAACTGCTGTAGTACATGCACACACGCACAAAAATACTAAGTAGAATTAAAAGAAGACATTACAGCTTCAACATCTTTAAGGAAATGTATTAAAGCAGATGAGAAAATGTAGCAGAAAAATAGGAGAAGAAAATGTGTGGTGAGGGTTAATCCGAATAGAGATGTGGAGTAGAAGGAGTCTCTCTTTTAAAGGGAATAATTAACTTAGAGTAACAATTTTAAACTACTGCTGCTTTTTATATAAAATAGACTGAAACAAGAGTCAAGTCACAAATGCTGAAAATGCTGCAGATGAAAGATAGTGTCACATCTCCATTGCAGCATTTAATTGAATATTTATATGACACAGCAGAATGGTAAGTTCTAGCCTTGCTGTGTTTTGTTTCATTTTAAATGCATGTGTTTTTAAGAGGCAAAGTACTCAAAGCCAGCTGAAGGGAGCACAGTATCATAGATGTCTACATTAGCAAGTCAGAGATGTGTGCCCTCTTTTGCTTTTTATTCTTCCTGGAGTCCTGGAGGAATAAACTCAGAAATACTTACTTAGGGTTCATATTATCATCCAGAGAAGACTAAAACATATATAGTCTCATAAAAGAAAACCGTGTGTCTTGTCAAGTATGTTCTTGCAAACCCTTGCCATGCCAAATTTACAACAAACTATTGATGAAAGTTACTTGTGAAATCACCAGGGAGGAAATCACATCTTTTTAGCCTGAAAGATATATTGGCAAATATGAACTGCCACACAAGCTTTGATATGATGATATGAGCTGCAGCTGCAGCTCCTCATCTGTCTGGACTGTCACAGTTCAGTAGCTACACCTTTGGTCAGATGTGCTATGGCAGATCCCAGATGACTCAAGGAATATATCCTTTCTCATTAGTTATGTAGTCATGAAATGACCTCTAGAAAGGAAAATAAAAATTTTAACGGAAACAAATTAATTTGCGTCCTAGGTTCTATTTTCATCACTTCAGTTTTGGCTTACAGATAGAAATACATTCAAAGTCCTTGGAAAAATAACCTTGCTTATGAAGTTACCTGTTCTCCCCTTGCCTCCTGGGAGTTGCTGAGCCAACCAACTGGCCTGTTAACATATTGCCGGGATTCAAGAATGAGCTACTTAGTAAAGGGCGCCAGGAGAGGCTGAGCGCAGAGAGAAGCACAGGAAACTGTTAGGCAGACGAATTTGTTATTTTCCCGAGTAACAATTACAAGTGTCAGCCAGCCAGACTGTCCCTCTTCTTGGGATTCACTTTTCCATGAGATCTGTGCTGCAATACTCTAAAATTCACTGGAGCTTTATCACCTTAATAATGTTTTATCAGTGGGAAATCATTGCCCAGAGTTCTTTGACCTGTACGTTGAGACGTACGCATTGTGTCTCCATCCTCTCTGACCATTTTACATTGTAGCTTTAAACAGTTGAAAGGTAGCACCTCACAAAATGTTACATACGCAGTTGTAATGTCAGAGATGATACATTAGTTCTTTGGTCAGTTGTTTTTTTCAATATATTTCCATAAGAAGAAAGAAAGGTAAATCATACTAATGGGCTATATGGTGGTTTATGGCTGGAATTTGCAATTTTTAAGTCTCTTTTTCATATTTCTATTAATGGTTAATCATCTGCATTTTAGAGGCTTTTGCAACAATATTGTTATTCCAGTGATGCTGCAGGCTTTCATAAAGCTGTAGTGACATTTCAGGAATTAGCTGCGAATAAATCAAGGTTCCTCTGGAATACACTGAGGAAGAGAAGAGCGATAGGGACCATAGCTGTCATAGGCAAACAGCAGTCACTGCTGTTATTTTTTGGGGAAGTTGATTTCCTGAAGAGATTCTTGGTTTACGTGATGAATCTGAAGTACCTGAGCATAAAGTGCTTTTTGAAGTTAATATTAAAGCTCAAAAGAAGAGTTATTTAACTCTTTTTTTCTGTGGTCTAGAAACCTTGTTCTTTGTTTTTGCCTTTAGAGTATTTATGGTGTAAGTATACAGTCACTCAAAATACATCCATTGTAGAAGAGGGATTCTCTTTCCCGTTCCAATCTCCTGCACAGAATTTATTCACAATACAGTCCATTTTGCTGACAAGGAGATACAACCAGACGAAACAGTGTGTTTCCCTTATTTCCATCTTACTGGAAGTTTTGAAATATTTTACATGTCATCTTTAGAACAGAGTGCTGCTGTCTGCAATTTCCACAGATGCATTTAATACGTTTCTTTAACTAAACAGCTTCAAAGAAATATATTCAAAACATTTGGGGGATTTTCCTTTAAAATTTCATGTCTTCTCATTCATTTCCCATTTTACTAAGCCATACTCTACTAAGGTTTGACCCATGGCGTAACTGGAGGCAGTAGAAAAGTCCCAAGAACAATACGTCACTTTCAAGTTGTTCCTAATGTTCTTTGAGTTCTCTTCTGTTGTCATTTTCAGCTTTTATTATTGTCATTGGCTATTTCCTAGCTCTCCGGTGTTTGTGTGATTCTTTGCTTCTCTTCTTTGGCTTTCTTCCGTGGTTTCCAGCTCTTTGTGATGTTCAATGCATTGATCATCTTGTGAGATTGCACAGAAAGGATATTGATGTGTATATGTCACGCCATAACAAGACTAAAGCCTGTTAAATGACTTATGAGTTACAAAATAATAATACCTGTGACATCAGAAGCCTCTGCACAACAAAGGGCTCTGCCTCTTCTCCCACATCCAGATTCTCCACCTGGGACG
>JAAGNO010016135.1:7775-21247 GCA_033439905.1 Ceryle rudis
TATGCTGCTCAAAAGAAATAATACCTTTTAAATAGTTTAAATTCAAAGGTAAAATTATTTTTTGAGACAGACATTTTAAAGCTTGTTGTTTGTTTCTGCTGAGATTAGTCCTGTAGATAAATTTCATTCTTAAATTACCATCCTTAGAAATAAGAGCTATGCATATCTACAGGAAATACTCTTCCTAAGTCACCCACGTTGTGCTGGATTCTCTTTGCATACATATCCACCTACTTTGAAAACAAAAGTCGTAATTTTGAATATTGTAGAACAGGACAAAATATACATTCTGAAAACTGTCAAATATATACAGCACCATGGTAATTTTACAATTGTTTGTTGTCTGTATATGGTCCACAGATGAAATGCTAAATTATTCAGCCATTTCACTCTCCATGCTCTTCTATATTTAACAATTCAAATACCAAAGGTACAGGAGTTAAAAAAAAATAAATGCCCTCTTGACAACTTTGAACTTTGGTTTTATTTTAATCTCATTTCCTGCTTTTAAACATAAAAGACAGCAAAAGAGTCAGCAAGTATTGAAATCCTTAGCAAAATACTGTTTATTCCATCCCTACAGAGCCAATAGGTGTTGAAACAAACCTTAGTTTCAAAAGGCAAAAATGCAAGTCTACAAGGGTTTTTTTTCATATTTATGTACCTTCTTGTTCTAGATGTAGAACTGTGTGCTAAACACTTCAACAACTCAGATTTTTCCTATCTGAATTACTGTATACTTCATAATGAACAGTGCTGAATTTAACATGTGCTACCCAGCAGATCCAGTTTCAATTGAACACTTGAAAAATTAACACACAGAGCGGACTGAGAACACAGGTATTTGGATAGTCAGTGTATGATAGGTGCAGTACAAGCAAAGGCCAATAGCTCTTTTACTCCTAAATCCCCATGGAGATACTCCGGCTAGCATAAATATACTCATGGGAATAAGAGCAGAAATTGCTATTATCCTTCAAGTTTATACCCCCATTTACTGTGTGTCAAATTTCTTTCTAGAATGGAAGATATGATCTAGCATTAAAAAAAAAAAATATGAATCTATATAAAAGTTAAATATTTGATTACAGTAGCAAGTCACCACTTCATCATGGGAAAGAACTTGTCTCTTGGAACCATTATTGATCCGAATTCTCCTTTTTTTCTTCTGTATTGGATACTGGTAATTCAAGACTTGCCCACAATAGGGGCTCTGCTTTTCTCATAGTAAGCTCAATCTTCGTAGCTGTCATGTTCACATAACTCCTCTTTACATCAATTACCTGGAACAGAAAAAAATTTCACACTTTACAGAATCACAGAATATTCACGGTTGGAAAGGACCTCCTAGATCACCGAGTCCAACCAAAACCACCTAAATACCCTGATCGATCTAAGATACAGACTGCTACATATATGGAACTTAAGTTAGGAAGAGTACCTTATCGCTAAATTTCAGCAGTACATGAAATGTAGATGTTTAGGTAAATGGAAGTTCCCCCTTATCTAGGAAAGTCATCCCTCTCCCATTCCCAAACTATGAACGTTAAGTCTATGCATACATAATATACATTGGTTTAACACAACCACACAATCACAGAATGTCTTTGGTTGGAAGATACCTTCAAGATCACCTAGTCCAACCTTCTACCCAACACTGCAAGCTCACCACTAAACCATGGCCCTAAGCACCAGGTCCACGTTCGATTTAAATGCCTCTAGGGATGGCGACTCCACCACTGCCCTGGGCAGACCATTCCACTGTTTGATAACCCTTTCAGCGAAGAAATGTTTCCTAATATCCAGCCTAAACCTCCCCTGGCACAGCTTGCACCCACTCCCTCTGGTCCTGTCACATGCCACCAGGGAGAAGAGGCTGTCCTCCTCCTTGCTCCAATCACCTTTTAGGCAGTTGTAGAGAGCAAGAAGGTCTCCGCTCAGCCTCCTCTTCTCCAGACTAAACAACCCCAGCTCCCTCAGCCATCCCTCATAGGACTTGTGCTCTAGGCCCTTCACAAGCCTCGTTGCCCTTTTCTGGACATGCTCCAGCACTTCCATGTCCTTCTTACAGTGAGAGGCCCAGAAGTGAACACAATATTCAAGGTGTGGCCTCACCAGTGCCGAGTACAGGGGGATGGTCACCTCACTAGTCCTGCTGGCCACAAACATATATAAGCATGCAACTACATAGTGCCAAAGGTATTCTGCAACAGTACTGTCATGGTGTTGGGATTGGAAAGGATCTCAGAAGGTCACCTTCTGTGCAAAGCAGTGTTAACTATGATGTCATACCTGTCCACTTGGAGCATTAGATTCAGATTTAAATGTAATTACTGAATGACATGCAACTGATTTTTTTTCAATAAGCAGAGTAATGAGGAAAAACATGCTCTTTTGAAAAAGGGGAAGCTGAGGGTTTGTGCTTTGTTTTAAATAGTGAAATTATACTTACTCCCCATAATTTCACACTGCGATGAAATTCCTTTTCTCCTTCAAAGACAATATGGATATTTAACTTAGGAGGAAAAACAACAGAAAATTTTGTCAGACAAATAAAACATTTGGCACTTCAAGTATGTTTAAGCAAAATACCACACTAGGACTCAGATCCTATAATAAGCAAAGTGATCAAACTGTCCCTCAGACATAGAAGTGAAAATCTATTCTAATAGATTCTGATACAGTATCGTAGTCAATAATGGCCATATAGACAACCTGAAACTGTACAAGTTTCTCCAAATGTGTAATTATGAAATCAGAGAAGCATTTTAACATTTAATATTAAACAGCTGTAAAACTGCAAACTCTGAGGAACAAAATTATCTTACATTAATCCAAACAATTAAATTATGAATCTGTAATTATTTACAAATATGGTGATGCAAATCCATCACACTTGGATTTTAATTGCAGAAGTCAAAATAAAGCTGCATTTTTTTTTTTTACATGATATATATAAAAAAAAACCCAAACCAAAAAAAAACAAAGTTGAAGAACAGCTGTCCAAACAGAAAGGAAACAAAGGCTATACATACTTGAACAAAACAAGAAAAAGTCATTACTCAAAAAAGATTCTTATGCTACCTGTGCGTTGTATACAAAGTAGAAGCCAGATTTTCCCAGAATTACATCTTAAGGTAGATACTCACCATTGTGCTATTTGCTTCTACATAGCTCAGATCAGGAACAGAGTTTTTAGCATATACAGAAATAGTCACTTCTCCTCCAGTCTGGTGCCAATCATGCCTGCATGGAACTACTTTATTGCTCTATATAAGGAAAAAGGTACAGAAAAAAAGACTTAAAACTGCATTTGGGAGTATTTTTACAAGACCAATCAGGATAAAAGCCCAGTACTATTTTAATAGCCAATAAGCATAGCTAATACAGGACTATATTTCATGCTCACAGGAGACTGCAAGACTCTATTTACATCCCTTTTTACTAAATATTTAAGCTACTGGGCCCTGAAAAAAATTAGAAGCAAGAAAACCAATGCTTGTGACAGATACTACAGTCAAAAACTGGGACATTGCGATAGAAAAAAACCCCAACCAACCAATACAACAAAACACAAACACTAAAAAACAAAGGAGCATTGAATTACAAGAATTTTGTATTCATCTGCATCCAACATGTGGCCAGCTAATGTTTTTGAACAAAGTGTTCGGTTCCATTATTATGTTCTATAACATTCTTTAATAATATTTTTAAACCTTGAATGGAAGTATTTTTTACCTTGTAATTCTGCAGTTTGCTCCCAACATTGCAATGAAATACACACAAACTAAACACATACTCTCTCTGTATCTGTTATAGTGGTATCCAAGCAAAAACAGATTCAGACCAGAAAAATAAACAATCCAAATTAGACAGAAAGAGACTCTTCTATCCCTGCTCCCCACCCAGGGAACCTCATCAAGCTTATCTGCCCTGCCATCCCTAGTGAAACAGCAACACAACATATTCTGTGTGAAACTGGAAGTTTAGTTACTTTACTACAGAACTTGTACGGCCGCTCTCCTTAAGGTCTTCGGAAGAGGAAAGGCTTCTAATAATCTTATTTTAAAGTAGTATATATGGAATATATTCTGTATGGAATAGCATAGACTTTCTTAACTAACATAGCAGAAAATAGTGCTATTTCTTTTTCCAAATTTGCCAAAAATCACTATAATGATACTACATTTATCACTAAAAGAAAGGCTGTACTCTATTACAAGTATACTTCTACCATAGATAACTTCCAACTCCCTCTCCCTGTTGTCATGCTGTGTATAATATCCTCTGTATTATTTCAACAGTAGTGATCTGTAACAGTTAAACTACAGTAGTAACTCAGTCAAGCTACTAACTACATTTCAGTATTCAAAGTTCAGAGTGGCCGGCTACAGAACGCAACATTAGAGCTACTTACCGCATCTTTTTTAGTCCACACATGTGTTCCTTTTGTGCAGCCTTCTTGAGCTAAAAATGTATTGAAGTCAGACGTTTTCCTTTTACAACAGCTCCAATACTTCATCCTTGAAAGTTTGCAAAGCAATTAAACAACATTTAGGACACTATTTACTGTGAACACTCAAGATCATTCTTTTGTGCAATATTACTGTTAATTTAGTATACCCTCTTCAAGCATTGCCATTTTTGACTGAAGAAGAAATACAGAATGAAAACAAGGCAACACCTAAAAAGAAAGCAGGAACATGCAATAGAATAGACTAAAAAAAAAGACATAAAATAAATAAGTTAGCTGAATACTAACCCTTCGTGAAATATAGGTACACCAGAATGGTATGTGCATACTTCTTCTGTGCTGTGCGGTCCTTCGTATGTCTAGTAAAACAAAGCATTTTAAGTGTATTATTGCTACAGAATGTGGACCAAAGGAAAAAAAAAATCAAAACAAAACACAAATCACAACAGAAACACTGAACAAAGTATTAAGTAGCTTTTGAGTAAATAATCTAGCTCTAATGGCTTGCCCTAGCTTTTCAAATTAATCATTCAGCCTTCATTCACATATGGTTCCCTAGCAGTCCTAGGAAGCTATATGCTGTATTGGTTCAATGCCTTACATCAATGGTGACGTTACCTATGCTCATAAAGGTCACTTTAGATCCTCAGAAATATCTGTCTTTAAAAATACTCTGAATATTCAGAGAAAACAAGTACTTAACTGGAAGATAAATTTCTCATTCATAAAACACATGGATTCTCAAATGGAAGCAAATTAAACAATACATAACTCTGCCACCATTGGATTAGTTCCCCCTAACACAAACAAGAGACTGCTATAAATTCTCCTTCCACCAGGGTTTCAGTAGAAAATGCAAAATGTCAGATGTCCAGTGAAATACCTATTTAAATTCTACTGTGCTGTTCTGCACAACACAAGGACGTCAGTGTAAAAAAACCTTTGTTTAAATGACTGTAATATAAAGACTGATTTTGGTGCTTAAAGTGTTAAAACGTTTTCTTTGTGAATTCTTTTGTCAGCAATCATTAGCTGGTAAGATCTGCAGATGCTTCCGATCTATACAAAGATTATCAAGAACAATTCAAGTGTTATCAGCAAGCCACCCCTCACCAATATTATACTTAACATTTTAAGTTGAAGCACACCACGGGTTTGGCAAGATTCCTAACTAGAAGCTCAGAACAGTCTTAGAAAAAGGTAATCTTGGATTTAACTGCATGCATAGTACAAAACAGCCCACATCTGTCCATACCAAATGGTGCTATCAAATAAGTGGGCATTCGTTAAGCCTGATGGACATTGTACCATTTCCAAATCAATTTGTAGTATATATAAAAAAAAAAATCCAAGAAAGGAAAACAAAACTGTGCACTTAGTAATTTAGCAGCCAGATTTAAGAGTGGAACTGAATCACTTACTTTTGAACAGCCTGCATTTTTACAAGCCGTCCCAATCTTGATTTCATCGCTGTCTTCCTCTGTAAACAGAAACATACTATAGAAAATAGCAACTGAATTGCAAAATGTACTTAATATTTTACTTTTATTAAGAATTAAAAAGAGCTAAGGAGTAGATTAAAAAAAAACCCCAAACCTTCACAAGCTATTTTCTGACTGGCACCCAAGTCTGCCAGAAAGGTGCAAAGAAACACAAATTAGGCAAACATTCCAAAAATTGGATCACCGGTTGTATCATCAGATTCTAGGTTCTATACCTTTACATTGTAGTAGGTAGGGCAAAAAAAAAAAAAAAAGAATGACGAAGAGGATTATTACAATCATAGGGGGAGAGAACAATCATTAGTCTGGTTTTGTAAAACTACACATGTAAAAAGGCTCCAACTGCTGTCTATAAATATACACAAAGAAAGAATCTGGATACCAAGTAGAAAGAAGAGTTGAATGACAGTTTTGGCAGAACAACAAAAGAGTATAAAATAGTCACAAAGGTAGGCTGAAATTAGAGAGTACGTTGTAAGGAGCAGTGTAGTCTGGAACCAAATACCAAATAAACCAAGAAGAAAAAAAGGAGGAAAAACAGATGGAGGAAAAAAAAAACCCCACCAAAAACGAAACCACAAAACCAGTCTTCAGAGGAATTTCAGCTAGGCTTTATACGACACTGTGTTTGCAATGACACTCTTTCTTGGGAACGCTTTCATTCATATATTCGAAAATGGATTTTCCCATAATGTCCATCCTATCCAAGTAATCTTACAAAACAGGCAGTTGAAATAATCTTAATGGCAACATACTGCTCCTAACACCCAAGTCTCCACACTGTTCATCTTAAAACTTTTATTATCACTCCCTAGTCTGGAAGGTATTGCCTAGATTATTAAGAAAACCAACATAATTACATGAAACAATGACTTCAGAAACAACAACAAAAATAGCATTTAATTTATTTGTGTGACAATTAGTATGGTATAACCACTTAACTTCCCCATATCCTTACCTTTTTTCTCTTCATTTTCTGATGACAGTTTCAGTTTATCTAGTGCTTGCTTCAAGGAAGCTGACACTTTCAGCTGCAAAGTTGTCATCGGTTCATCTGGGCTAAAAAAAATGTCCATATATCCATGTCAGCTTCATGAGAAATAAGTAATTTACAAAAGTCAACAAGGCAGTAACTTTTAATCTTGCTGTAAGACTCCTCCAACCTCCCTTACAAGAGCAAATAAACATACAAGATTTGCAAATGCCAGCTTACTGTTTATGGAAAAACAGACTGGAAAATTATGAGGCAGTCTTGTGTTTCAGTATGAAATCCCAAATACTCTAGCAATAGAAGTAAATCAGAGAGATTAAGGAATCTAACTACAGACAGCCTACAATTATTTTTTACAGCTGTTTCATTAAACACAACTGCTAGTGGCATTCTAAGCTATGGTGCTTTAGACTGTAGTTATTGTTTCCTGTGAAGCTAACTGTTGAGAGATCCAGTATTACCTTGTTCTAACTGTAATTCTTTTATGCGATTTTGAAGTTTAAGGCATCATCACTGCTAACAAACACAAAATCTTTTCAAGTTAATTTGGAAATTTTTACACTATATGAAATGTTTAACATTGAATAACCAGTCGAGCTTTAACTTGGACGACTGACCACAAATTTGGCAATACTTGGTTTCATATACTGTACCTTGGCCTTTTAATTGTTTCCAATGGTTTTGGTGCCTGAATTATGTGTTCTTGAAATCTGGGTTTCAGTTCAGCAAGCTCCTTTCGTTCAGAGGTAGTTTTGACTTCTGGTTTAACAGGCTCAGGAGGTTTCTCACTGTTATGGAGACCCTTTGTACAGCCCTATTGTGGAAAGCGTATGTTTATATATGTATGTAGTGTAATTTGTTTGCACAACTAAAAAAAAAAATAAAAATCAAAACCAGCAACAAGTTTTCTTGATTTAATTCCTCATCCCCATCTTTTCCTTTAGCCTACTTGGCAAAAGAAAATCCTATAAGGGAAGTGGAAAACACGTTCATTTGGATGTAAAGAAGAATGCATACTTCCCATAATCAAGCAGAGTAACAAAAAATATTAACCTTCCTTGTTAACAAGTGTCTAAAAAGGTTTTGATAGCTACATTTAAAGCTTGAAAATGAGACAACTTCAATATTATATCAAGACAATTACTGCATGCAAGATTTAAGACAATTTTAATAAAAGTACACAAAGTTTAAACATGTAAGCACATGCACCATTTGATATTTATCACTGTCATATGACAAGTATAAAAATTGTAAACAATAATGAATACATACCACAATGCTTAAGAAGTCAGAAAAGTCTGTGGTTCTTCTCTTACAGCACGACCAACCCTACAAACATTTTGGCATAAGACATAACAAGCATGGGTACCTTGGCAACAGTTTATAAAAAACAAAGGACTAATTATATTCCTTTACAAGATGCAGCACAACAAGATCAGAAATTTTCTTTCTTTCTTTGGACAATATCAGGAGCAGCATTTTTAAAAGACAGAGAACCCTGTTACAGCTGCCATTTCTAGTTCTCTCATACTGCCTTAATCAGAAAGTTCATTAAATGTTAGGCACTATTTGCATGACAAGTTAGGTGCCAACTCTGTACAAAAGAAAACAGAATTGTTACTTTATCTCATAAAATAACATGAAAGCAAACAAAGAAACACTCAACACTAGACCTGAGACTAGGCTCACCTGTGGCAGAATGTACAGGCCCCCTTCCAAAACCGATGAGGATTCCCCACCCACCCACGCACTAGTCAAGATTTTCAACTCTATTTCCCACCACAAAGCTGGACACCTGCATTGCGTAGCCATCTATCCAACCACAGTTGAGAACACTTTTTATTATAAAAGCCAGAATTCAAATTTTGGAGAAAATAATCTTTCCACTGTGAATAATGTATCTTAGAACCCAAAGAACCTTTTTAAGGGCAACAGTTTGTCTAATAAACACACCACTGCTTTGAGAGCTTAAGCAGTGCCACACAATGGGGTTTAGGTAGGTGGCTCTAAAATATCCTCAAAATATTAACTATTTCCACAGTTGAGGACACAAAATGTTCACCCTGCCTGCCTTCATTATCTACAATTCATAGCAGGGAGAAAACTACTTGTACAAAATTATGATAAATAAGGCCAAGGGATAGGATAAGGAGAGGAAGGAAAATAGTACTTGTTCTGAAAATGGTGCCTATGTAAGAGGAAGTAAACACAAGCTGTTAAGGTAACTTTATTTTTTGTCTTTAAAATTAGGTAGAAGTTTTACAGACTGTGTTATGAGTACAATTAGAATTTTGTTCAAAACAAATTCTCATAGTCTAAGTAATTATATTGTATTTGATCTAGCAGCATCTATTGCAATTTTCCAGAGGCACACGATTGCATATGCACTGCATAAGAGCAATAGCTGACAGAAAACACGCTACCCAGCACATATGCACAAACATATATACGAGACATTACATTATGGGATAGGGATGAGATCCATTGCCAGTACAAGCAGTTCCTAAACACCAAGAAAAAATGCTTGCCCCAAAGCTTGGTTAAAATAGCACTTTGGTGTCCTAAGAAAAGATACTTAGGCAGTATCTGTATTAATACAGTAAAGGGTGTCAGGCTACATTTCTGGACACTGGACTTCTGACCATACAGGATTAAATTGTTAGAATGATTTCCAGAACTGTTTTGGTAGTTCTATCTCAAATAATTCCCTGTAGACACTCTGGATGCATCCAGTAGATCTTGAAGTAGTAAAAGAGTTTAGTATAACCAGTATGGGCTATGCAGTTTTGGCCTAAGCACTGGAAACCAGTCACAAGTATATTTAATCCACTTCTGAAGATGTAGCCCGAGAATCCTGGACAGCTACATCAGAGGCATGAATGACCAGCCCCAACTTAACCAACATTCTCTTTTGGCTGATTAACAAAACACAATTATTTTTTACAGTAGGCAAATGTCACATACACATTAGTGCTCTAGCCACTTAAGACCACAAGCAGCTGGTTAGAATTCCAAGCAGGTTAATTAACTGAAAGAGTAGGACACCTCTCAATGCCTCCAAAGACCTATTCAGAGAACCTAATTAAACTCTTGAGACACCTGAAGTCAATCAAAAGGAAACCTGTGCCATAGAGACTTGCATGGCATTTAAACCATGTGAGTAGAGTTATTAAATTTCTTCCTCAGCTTTGAGTAAGCGTGCTTTTCTAATTTCATGGGGTTGCTCAAACATGAGACTGAATACCAGTTTCTGCAACACTGAAAGACTTGGAATTAAAAAGAAAATACAAGCATACTGTTTTACATATATAAAAAAAATGTAAGATAAAAGTTGCATACTTACTTTGAGAGCATCATGAAAGACTGGCACACCTGGATGATATGTGCATGAATCTAGAAAAAAATTACTATTATTAATATTCAGGCATACCAAGAATCTTCATTCATATGATCACAAACCTAGGTAAAATGTCACTATTTCTGACTTGTCTGAGTTCAGATTCCAGCCTTATTAATTGTAGCACTTGATTAGACTTTTTGTTCAATATCAATGCAGAAAATGGTATGGGTCACCCAAACTTTGAGGGATTTACAATTAAACTCTGTTGAACTCTTGATGATGAAATGCAGTATCTGTCTACATACAACTTGCAAACCAACCTGATATCCTGTGGAAATACTTCAGTAATTCACAAGCTATGCTTTACAACCCCAAAGCAATGGAAGGTCACTACACCTGATGAACTTAATTCATCACCTTGAGGAAGCTGATGCCTTCAAGTGGTTGCTGGAGCTAGGAAGCTAATTTGGCTCAGTTTCTCACAGTGTTGGGAAACATACACATACAAAATGGGACAAACACAGTATGGCAAGAGAAAAAAGAAAAGAAAGGCTCAGCCTGACAAACAAAATGCCATGAAGAAGACAGAGGATCAGGAGGTCCACTTTATTGGAACGGAGTCTGACTGGGGACCAGTCAAGGTTAAAGAAAACCGAGTCTGGGCAGACAGACTTCAAAATCTAAGCCTGTGATTTCTTGCAGCTCACACCACCTCAGAAATACACAAAGTAAGCTTTCATCAGCTCTGTGATCACATTTATACTGTGGGTGCAACACAACTAAGTTTGTTCTAAAGGAAAAAAGGCATAAACAGAAACAAAAGAGTATGTACTTCTGTTCTGGCAATGGACCAAATTAAACTTGAATGGTCTTCAAATGGATTAAAAATGTTCATATGGTCACCCACAGGTTAAAAAAAAAAAAATTACATCTACTTCCACTTTTGAAGTCAAGTTCTGCCTTCTATGCCAAATGCTGTACAAGTCTTTAACAGTGTCAATTAACTAGTAGTTAACATATCCAAAATGTATGTGAAATTTGTACCTTGCCAGGCATGCCACAGATGAATTCATAACTTGGCGCCCAGTCACAACTGTGTAGACATACCTTTAATGCTTTCCCTCAGGCAGTTTTTCCTGCCTCTCTAAGAGGCAGATAGTCCTTCTTGTCAGCAAGTTGCCTCTTACTCATTTTTTTGAAACAATGAAAAATTCTTCAGAAAATACATGCATATATTATTTCAGCCATTGGATTTTCAAGATGGGATTAATGGCCTCTTACATCAGTTATCACTGTGGGAATATACAGCAGGCTGAATGTTAAAAAAACAAACAAAAAACCCCCTCCAAAACTGCTTTGGGTCCAGAAGGCCGCCTTTTCTACCTATTTTCATTTAAGAAAACTTCCCAATAACATACTTATCATAAGCTTAACTATTGCAAAATTTGGGAAAGGTATAAATATTTTTGTATGTAATACAGTATTTTTGAGGTACGTATGTGTTCTGAAACACAAACATTTGAACTCAACAGCCATACACAACTAAATGTGGACTTATATGCCTAAATAGTAGCCATTCCATTGACCTTGATGAAGTTTAGGGATGCCAGAAGTTATAATCACTCTACTTCCACAGAAAACATCAAATTTGGTTTTCTGAAGCAGTCTGTGAACAACTACATTCATGTTTAGAACTGCATAGTCCAGGACACAGCAATTTCTGTAAGAGTTCCAGTCACTTACTGAAATAAATTTAATCTCAAGAAGTTGTTGTCCCCCATCTAAGCACCACACAGCACAGGACCATGCCAAACATACTGATACTATTCCAATTTGATCACAAACACAGGAACACATTCTAAAGAACTGTTACTTTAAAAATGTGTATAAGTCATTAAGCCCCAATGAGAATTTTTAGTATAAACCTCTATTTGCTCTATCTTTTGGGGAAAGGGGCCCAAGGGATGGTGGTAAAAGAGATCACTAAATAGAAACATTCTGCAACTGTGCCTGATTCTGCTGTTACTAACATTGGCATGTCTTACTCAAAATGTTGCCCCTGTCTTTGGAAATACTTATCTCAGGAAAATAAGCACACTTCATACCATGGTTCTTAATCACAGAATATGCACATGCTAAAACATGTTAGCCTACTTCTAATCTTGTGGGTCACTAAAAATTAAGCTAATACAAATGAGCCATTCTAAAAATTCACCTAACAGAATTACTTTGCAAACCACTTGAAGACAAACCTACTGAAAACTCAGATCACACTTCTGCAGCCTCTGTAGAATTATGAAACCTAAAGTGACAGCGCTTCAAAGATGTTTCACCAGGTACTGGACTCCCATAGAGAAAGCACTGCAAGAGCTTCCAGTACTTAGCAAAGCAGACATGTATTGGGCTAAATGACCTTTAAAGGTCCCTTCCAACCTTTAGGTTTCCTTAGCATTCTATGATCATATAATACATTTTATTATCTTCTGTAAGTCCACATACTATTGCTACATATACAGAAACTCAAAATAAAAACGTTTGATCTCCAGTTTCTACCTGGGTGATAGTAACATACAGGACTGCTTCTTACTGCTGTGAACAGTTTTCTGGTTATAAAAGTACCTTAGATCCAGCCTCACCGTCCGCCCCACACCGCCGCGTTAAGGAAACAGTTTCCTGGCCAGACAGGTTTCGCGGTCCGGCCGCCACAAAGCCCTCATCGGAGCAGCCAAAGCATCGCTTCAACACCCCAGACGACCCCTCCGCCCCCAAAGGGACGGAAAGCACCACATGAAAACACGAGTTTCCTCAAGGAGAAGCGAGCTTAGATCAGCACCCTGCAGTAAGTGACAGAGTGACAGGCGACGGGGAGAGGGACGCGCACCCGCCCCCCGCTGGCCAGCGCTTTCCCTGCCCCTCGGTGCTGACGGTCCCCAGAGGCCTGTGTGACAGCTCCGCACAGCGATGAGACTCCAGCCTCTTGGGCGAACACAGAGTGTGGCGGGCACACCAGGCGCCTCCGATCACGCCTCAGACTTCCCTTGCAGGCTCCTGGTAACCTCCTCAGAGGCCGTCCCCAAAGGAAAGCTTCCCCCTCGGCAAAAGGGGGGGGGGGGGAGAATAAGCGAAGCAGCCCACACCCCCCCTCCCCCTCCGCCGCCGTTCCCC
>JAAGNO010016136.1:0-18172 GCA_033439905.1 Ceryle rudis
TGATAAGTGGCCTTGAAAAGCAGAGAAGGATGCAGCTCACTGTAGGAAAAGGTGATAGGATGTGAACAAGTGTTGACTGAGCTGTGTGATAAGGAAAAAAAACCCTCAGGGTTATTCTTGAGAAACTGTTCTAGTTCCTTCTCTTCACCTTGACTTTTCCTATCCTCTTTTCCCTACATTAGTTTCTTACGTTTAATTAATGTTTTCCTATAGCATCACATTGGCAGAGGTGCAAACTTCATTCCCCTCTACCAGCAGAGAGTCCTGCTCCCTGGGGGGAAGTCAGCATTTAGATTCTTCTGCTTTGGAGATTTCTGTCAGAGAGGTGGCTTTATCTGCACTGTCTGCCAAGAAGGAGGGAGGGGTGCTGCTCTTATCTTCATTATGTTATGATATACATATATATACATCATAGGATGAAGGAACTAATTTCAAAACATAATTGGTTGCTTTGATTTTCAGCTCGTCATTCAGCTTGGCAAGTGAAACCAGACAAATCAGTTCTGGGCTGGTTCCCAGTGGTCTCATGTACTAATGCAAGTGTTTGGTCACAAATCTTAAAGCAGAGTATTGCAATCATTCATGCTCTTTTTTAGCTTAGAAGAAAGTTTCATGCAAAATTGTTCATGTAAAAGTATATTATTTGGTCTAGAAGGTTATGGTATTGTTTCTCTACGCTGGGGTCACCTTACTGTTTGGAAATTGGGGGTGGGTGCAAGTCTGGGGCATTTCTTGCAATCCTGTTGCGCTAAGTCACGGTAGTGAGGCAGCAGCAACTTGTGGGGCTGTTTGTGTGGATGCGGTGTCTGGAGCAGTCCCCTGCAGACTGCTGGTTTATCAGTGGACGGTAAAGGAAACTTCTCAATAAAGGAAATATTCCACTGCCTAGCTTGGATTTTACATAGTCTACAGGGCACGTAGGGAGCAGCAAGGGAAAAAAGGAACTGGAGATCTTGGCAAAGTAAAAACAGATGATAGAATAAGTTCAAATGACATTTTACCAGAAGAAAATTAATGGAGTTTAGCCCTTTAACTCACAAAACCCAGCCAGTGCCAAGCTAAATTTTACTGTAGCTTGTGTTAGTGAATAAGGTATAAAATGTGGGTTTCTACTTTTAGAAATCACTCTGAGAGCTATGTTAAATAACAGGATCATTTCTCTGTTGACCTGGGCTGTGACAATATTCATTAAAGTTTATTTGTGTCCTCCCAGTAACTACCGTGAGAGGAAACTGCTGCTGTTGCCCATAAACATGTATTTAAGTGGGGTGAGGTGAGAATGACATCAGCTTCTGCTACTGATCCCATTCTCCTTGCCCTGGCAGCCTGGTGGCAGATTTCAATGGGAATGTGCTTGGAGCAAGGAAGGCCCCACTGAACCCTTCATTTCTGGCTAACAAAAGCCAGTTTGATTTATTCAGTGCCAAGACAGTTGTCTGTAACCTTATGGCTCGTTGTCACTGGGCTGTGCTGAACCTGAGCGCTCCTGGGGAAGGTGAGGGAGGAAGAGGACTGCTCCTTTTTTTGCAAAAGGACAGCAGGGCACCTTGTGCTTCAAGCTTATTATGGTTTTACAGATGTGCTAAGACCTGCAGGAAGCTGCTTGCAGAGGGGAGCAGGCTGCCTTCCTCTGCAGGGAGTGGGTGATTCCTCTCATTTCCCTGTGCTTCTCTGCAGCTCCCACATCACCTTTCCTAGCGTCACCCTGTGGAGCTGTTCCCCAGGGGAAGGGCCTCTCAGACACGCAGCAGGTCAGCTCGTCCTCTCTTCTCCCCGCAGCAGTGGGCAGGATGTGTGCCCCCTGTGCTGGCACACTGTGACAGGCACCAATTTATTTTGAAGCATGGAGTGATGGGGGGTATTGTGTGTCCTGGCGCCCTTGCTATTTTGCTTTCATGGAGAGCCGGAGTGGGGAGTAGAGACCTGGTCTAGCAGCCAGGCGGCTTTCCTGCCTGTTCCTGTCTATGGATGTGAGCCTGTGCAAAGTGCAGGGCTGGGTTTTTTGGATTTTTTTTTTTTTTCCAAGCTTTCCCTGTGTGAACTAAAGAATTTCAGCATGTCCAGAGTTGGATTTCTACATGTGTTGACAGAGGTGAAGGTTGTCTGAGCTGCCCCAAATAGCACAAGTCTGTTAATCAAGATAAAAACATTACCTTTTTTTTTTTTTTTTTAACTTGAGATATCTAGTGGCACTTCCAAGCAATCTGCACTAGGGATATTTGGATGATTGGGAAATTTTGTGGGATCTGGAAGGTGGAGAATCTTCATTCCCTCTTCTATAAATTCTCTCTCTGTCTCACCTATAATAGTTAGTGAATCTCGCCTTGATCTGATTAACCAGCCATCTGTTCCTGGGTTCACCAATCCTCATTTCATCCATCTGAAAGCGAGAGACTGGGCAGTGCATGGTGGCTTCTCCAAGAGCTCTTCATGCTGCTATCCATTTAGTCGGTAAAAGGCACAAAAATTGTGGAAAAAACCCTCTTATCAGTTATTACTTAAGAACATATTTCCAGGTCAGTTGGAAAATTATATGATTTTTTTTTTTTAATTCCTAATATCTTTTCCCATCCTTTTCAGAAATTCATGAGGGAGATTCCTGAATGGAGTGTTCTGCAATGTTATCCACGCTGCTTTGGTTAGTAACAACTCTGTGAGCTTTTTTTTAATGACAGTGGAGTAAAGTGACTGAAAAAGCATCGCTATTCTCCTGGGACAACTGATTTCTTTAATCTCTATGTTGGTGGACTACATTAAGTGGCAAACCAGCAGCTCCAAAGGAAAAAAAAAAAACAACAAACTGACCCCCTCCACCCTGCTCCTAATACTCCGTAATATGGAAGATATTTAGGAAATCCTGCTGTCAGTTATCATTCACTTGGACAGAAGAATAAGGATGCTATTTCCAATTACAAATTACCTTCCTGTGGTGGGTTGACCCTGGCTGGGCGCCAGCTGCCCATCAAAGCTGCTCTGTCACTCCCTCCTCAGCTGGACAGGGGAGAGAAAATACAAGGAAAGGCTCAAGTGTTGATATAAGGACAGGGAGAGATCACTCACCAATTACTGTCACAGACAAACCAGACTTCACTTGGGGAAATTAAATTTATTAGCATTCAACTGAAGGCAGGATAATGAGAAATAAAACTAAATCTTAAAACACCCTCCCCTACCCCTCCCTTCTTCCTGGGCTTTCCCAATTTTCCCTACCTCCTTGGCCTCAGTGGGGCAGAGGGGTGGGGAATGGGGGTTCTGGTCAGTTCATCACCTGTTGTCTGCTGCTCCTTCCTCTTCCCACTCTTCCCCTGCTCCAGCGTGGGGTCCTTCCCAGAGGAGACAGTCTTCCATGAACTGCTCCCATGAGTCCTTTCCAGGGGGTGCAATCCTTCAGGCACAGACTGCTCCAGTGTGGGTCCCCCATGGCCTCCCAGGTCTTGCCAGCAAACCTGCTTCAGCATGGGCTCCTTTCTACAGGTCCTACCACGACCTTGCTCCAATGTGAGCTCTCCATGAGGTCACAGCCTCCTTCAGGCATCCACCTGCTCTGGCGTGGGGTCTTCCAGGAGCTGCAGGGGAGGTCTGCTCCACTGTGGACCTCTGTGGGCTGCAGGGGGACAGCTTCCCTCACTAGGGTCTTCACCGGGGGCTGCAGGAGAATTTCTGCTCTGGTGCCTGAAGAACCTGCTCCCCCTCTTAGGGTTGCTCCTCTCACATATTCTTTCTTCTCTCTCTTGGCTGCAGATGTACAGGTTGGGGTTTTTTCCACCTTAAATATGTTGTCACAAAAGGACTGCTGCCATTACTGATGGGGCTCAGCCTTGGCCAGCAGCATGTCACTCAGAGCCATCTGGCATTGGCCCTGTTGTATAGGGGTGAAGCTTCTGGCATCTTCTCACAGAAGCCACCCTTGTAGCCCCTCCACTACCCCAGCCTTCCCACAGGAACCTAATATCTTCTCTACTTAAACAGTGGTTGTGAGTTAATCCTTTTTCTTCCTTTTTTTTTTTTTTTTTTTTTTTTTTTTCCCCACTGAGATCCTACAGTGTAAATATTAATGAAAGGTTTTTCTGAATTGTCCTCTTGGGCTGTTCCAACTGTCATAATTTGAAGACAGTTTTGAAAGATGTCAGTGAAAAGCTGGTTTTCTTATTTTGATTATTGGAAACAACATCAAAGAAATCAGAGGCACACCAATAGAAAGTAAACTGAAAATAGTAATGAAAATTTGTGATGGATCACTTGAAAAGGCCAACATTATTTTCACCTCCCCAGCTGGAGGGACAGGACTGTAAGATGCTCAGCAGGTAGAAAACATCCACATTGGTTTAGTGTGAGTGTCAGAAATATTTCTGCTGCCTAAAGTGTCAGAAATCACAGAGAAAATCAGCTGGTAATTCAGGACTGGCTGATGTATAAAGAGGATAGTAGTGCTTTTTTTTTTTAGTATCTAATTTATTAACAGTGGTGAGAGCAGGAAAGGGAGTGAATCTGAAGTACAGCTAGAGGTCTATCATTTAAATTAAGTAACCAAGTAAAGGCTTTTGTGGGGTGTCAGGTAACAGCAATTGTAACACAGAAAAACAGTAAACACGTTTTGGAGGGTGTGTGTCAGGGGGTAGTGGGATGACCTTGTCTGGCTGTCCGATGCCCACCCGGGCCTGCACTCTTTCCCTCCGCAACAGGACAGGGAGAAAATAAGATCATAAAACCGGGGAAGATTGCTTCCCCGTTACTATCATGGGCAAAACAGGCCTGACCTGGGGCAAATTAATTTATTGCCAATTAGAAACAGGTTTAGAGGGTGAGAAATGCAGATGAAAACTAGAGCAGCTTCCTCCCTCCCACCCCACACTTCATCCCGGTCTCGGCTTCACTCCCGACCCCTCTGCCTCCCCCGGCCCCGGACGGCGCAAGGGGTGTGGGGCCGCGCTCCGTCCTAACGGCTCCTCTCTGCCGCCTCTTCGTCCTCACCGCAGCCCCTGCTCCGCGGGCCCTCCCCGGCCGTGGCTCCTCTCAGGAAACCAGCGCCCCGGCTCCCTCCAGGGCCGCGGGGGAGTCTCAGCTCGGGGCCTGGAGCGACTCCTCTCCCCGGCCGTCCCTCGGGGTCGGGGCTCTTTGTGTCTCACCCTCTCCCCTCACCCCTCGCTGCCCGGCTCCATTTTGCCCTCTCCCAGGCTCGCTTTCCTCGAGGCGCCGCGCGCCTGGCGGAGGGGCTCAGCCGTGCCCTGCGCTGGGGAGGCGGGAACCGGCGCGAGGCAGCCCCTCAGCGCAACCCAGAGGCTCCCGCAGCCTCGCCGCCAGCCCCGACACCCAGCGCAGGTAGGTAACTGCACCTCGATTTCCTTGAAAAAGTCGTGTGTAATGGTTGCTGCACAGGCTCGGTGTGATGGAGCCGGATGGTTCCTCCCAGGCGCTTCGCTGGAGCTTTCCATTTTCAAGAACCATGCCTTTTGACTGTCCCTGGTTGGGCCAGAGCCTGTAAGTTACCCGCTCTGTGTGTTCAGCTCCCCAGACGTACAAGTGTGTGTGTAGGTTGTCTCTTAAAACCTTTCTGCATCTCCTTTTTAGAGGACGGGTAAGAAAATTAGGTCTGGGATAGTGGTGGGATCCATTTTACCCATTTTTTTACCTGTTTCATGCACAAACAGAGCCTTCCCTCCCCCCGAGTTTCATTGAGAGGATGGGTCCTGGGGTGCAATTTATCTGACCCTTTTCAGATGTTTGCTTTATAGTAAAATGAATCCTATCCTCAGCTATTTTAAGTGCTGTGCAGTCAGTCTGTGATGAACTGGTCAGCTGCTTTTTCACGGAAAGCAGTTTTTTGAAAGTCATGGGTTTTTTTTTGACAAAGCAAAATGTCACTACTGATTTTAGTGCTGCTTAGAGGGAAAGAAACTATGGAAAACCTTACAAGAAGAGGCTAATTTTAAATACTTTGAAAAAGAAACGACTTTGAAAAGTCCCTTTGTATGAAACCTCAATTTTAGTAACATAGGTTGCGATGTAAGTACCAGTCTGGCGCCCATTTTGGTTCCCTTTTGGATGGGGATCTCAAGTTTAGAAGATGGTTAGATGCATAAGGTGGAGTATAGCAGAAAGCTTCTGGAGGCTTTTTGTAAAACCCCAGCAATGCAGGCCCCTTGACTTTGCAGCTTTCCTCCTTGCTCACCGTGGTCTTCATATTTGCTTACGAATGCAGATCTTACACCAGTGCTTTGTTCCATCTGAACTGGTGAGGTGTTAGAAGCGTGTATGAGTCTTGCTTGGTGTGTTTTGTTTATTGTCTTCAAAGTGGTGCTTGATTGTGATAGAATCAGAACACAGGCAAGGTAGGAATTTAAAAAAGAAAAAGAACCTGCTTTTGATTATATGTAAATGAACAAAGAGCATGTTATAGAGGAGCTGCTGGGTGATGGAGCCCAATGGCTCGTCACTTGAGTCAGGCAGCTGAAGTCTGAGGAAGCCCCTTGTAACAGTTAACACAGGAATACCTGTGGAGTATGCCTACAGGTTTGTCATCCTCTAGGTCTTCTCGTCGCTGTATTGCACGAACCAGACATGGGGTTTTTTATGTTTTCTTTTTTACCAGATATGTTAGTTGTTTAAAGATGTTTAAATTTGTTCATGCCAATGTCTTGACAGCAGGTACACGCTGCACGTTTCCTAGACTTGCACTGGGAACCCAAGTGTTTGCACAAATGTAACTCAAAGGGGTGAGCACACCTCTGCTCATGCACAGCTCTCAATATTAAAGCATGTCCATTGCTTTCAGTGTGAACAGAATAATTCCTTTTTACTGTTTGAGAGTGGGGTACTTCCTTTTTTTTTATTTTTTTTTTAATTCCTTGAATTTAAATTGCTTGTATTTGAAAGATGTAAGTGCTTTTCTGCTGACATGGGTAGCGGGGCAGTGGAAGATAGCCTGTCGTGGCATTTCTAGTTCTTTGACGTTGCAAGCTTTTGGAGTATTTATGTGTGGTGTTCTGATCCCCTGGGGAAGCATTCAGATTTACAGTTTTAAACCACCGCTCATCCAAATTTTGGCATTCAGTCAAACAGAAATTTGTCATAGTTTATAATGCTTGTTAATGAGGAACATCAAAAATTAATGCTCATTAGGCTGCTTATTAATATGCATGGCAGTAGCAGTTTTGACTTAATTAAGTGAAGCACCACTTCATAGTGGTGCTATGTCACTGCAGTAAAGAAAAGTTCAAAACCGAGCTGCAGTAAAAAGGATGGAGCAGTGCTCCCTTTGGACAACATTACCCCAGATTTTGTGGTGGGGCATTGCTCATCCGCCGCTCTCTAGCTTCCTGACAGCGAACAAGAGCAGCTGCTGTAGAGCTGCCGTTGACATTTGTTATTCAGTGTTGTTGTTACTTGCGTTCCTCAGAGTGTTCTGAATACAGCGCACGATGCAGAAGTAGTTACTAGATAGATTTGTTGGTGTATGTGCCTGCCCTTATATAGCTTTGATAAAGATTATTTCTGGGGAGGCCATGGCAGTTTCTCTTCTTTACAAAGGTCTTACGGGTCCCTGAAATGTATAACACAGGTTTAAATCAGCATTGTCAAAAGTATAGTTGTGAATATTGATCTGACTGGCACACATAAGGAAATGTGCACTGAGCAGCTGCTGAGACCCCTACCTGACTCTACTTTCCTGAGCTCGACTGCGTGTATCAGTTTAGAACAGCCTGTGTGAATCCTCTGGGCCCCTGCTCAGTTCTGCTGCCTGACTGGAGTGGGGTCAACACATCTAAATGCAGTTCAGACCATGGCAGGACTTCTATTTCCTTGGAGTATTAATTAATTAAACCACTTCCATTAATGCCTTGATACTCAAGCCATGGGAAATTCAAGAGTAATTAAAAAAAAAAAAAAAAAAGAGAATGTCCATTTGGAGATGAGAACTTGTCAGGAAGTTTCAGCACTGAGCACACCAGCTGAGAGTTTCCTGGCTCCATGTCACCTCCCTGCCTGCCCACCAACCCTGTGGCCTCTCTCCTGACATGGAAGCACCTGGCCAAGAAATGCCCTTGGCTCTTGCCTACTCTCCTGGGGCAGGCATTGCTGCCCAGAGCAGGGTACCCTGCTACAGTAGGGAAGTCAGGGTGTGAGGAACAGATAAAATTGGTACTAAGGCAGAACTGAGAGTGACGCTTATGTGCAAAGGACCAATTCTGATTAAGAGATCTGGAGTTATTGGGCAAGGGCAAGGCAGAACTCTGGAGTGGCAGAGAGCACCCCGTTAGACCAAGGTCCAGAACAGGTTCCCCATTCCTCTAAGAAACACCTAGTCTGGTGACAGCTGCAGGGAAGACAGCAGGCTCTGATTTTTCTTCTTCCCCTATTCAGCTTTTTTCTCTCATATTCCTTAATGTGAATTTAATAAAGATGCAGTACAACAGGGGAAATGTAAAGAACAAAGCTCATTTAACCCTCTACTCCATCTGCTGTAGCCTCAATCTCTACTTTTCATGTGCTTTAGAATTGAGACTGTTGGTGAGGCAGAGTTGGTATGTCTGCGTGAACAGGGCACCAGTTCACACGGGATGCTGTGGGCATCATCTGTTGATACAGTTCTTACTGGTTTCAATGGGAAAATGTATGTATCCAAATCAAACTTCATGGGTCTTCATGGGAATGGTTCAATGGCAGCAATTATTGCTGCAGTATTTAATTGCAATACCCTCTTGTTTGTTTTTTTTTTTTTTAAGCTGTTAGGTGTCAAAAATTGAATGCAAAATGAACAACTGGATATGATCTTCTTCTTGGTTTTGCCCCTCAGGGGACTGACTCTTTACAGCCTGAGGCACCAGGCAGTTCTGAGTGAGTGTGAAATGCCATCTTGTTCCAACAGAGAGAATTTTTTCTGGCAGTGTTTCATACTTGTTTTGCCCATAGGGTGTTTATTATATAACAGACAGGACTACAAGGAATTACTACTGACATGCAAGGAACTGTTTCTAAGTTATGCTCGTACTGAATCAGGTCAAGAAACAGAGGGCTTTCCAAACCCTGTGGAGTCCCAGGGCCATACTGCTGGGGAAAGAGTAAGATGTGATGATGGGTAATTAGATGAGCTGGATTCAAGCTGCAGCTTCCCTTTGGGAACTTCTCAAGTTCTTGAGTGTGTCTGGTGGCTGAAGGTCCACACGCAGAGACAGGTCACCTACTTGAACACCAGAGCATAACGTTATAGCATGGATCGTGGTCTACCAAATAGAGGGAGAAACACCAAACAAACAAGATGTGCCTCAAGCCTGAATGCCACCGAGTGGGGGTCACCACAGACCTAATTGCTTTCCTGTGATGCCCTGGCTTTTTCTTGGACATTGTTTCATTGCCTTTGTAATTTGATTCCAAGGTAAAAGGTACTTCTCAGACCTACCCACTTTAGGTGATAAACAGGCTGAGCAAGGAGCAGAGACTGTCTCTGCATTTTCAGAGCACATCAGCACGAAGTTATTTAGCACAGGGGATTGCGTGATTTTGATTCACTGAGAGAGCTCATGAGGTTCTCAAGCTCTGATTCTAGCAGTGCAGTGGCCCATTTTTTAATAGTCAGGACTATGATAAAACAACATGCATGCAGGCACGCTAATTAATTCAGGCTTTGACACTGGGATATTCTCCTTTATTCATCCAGGTACTTTCACTTGCTTCTGAATTCCCTTTCATTGCATTTCAGAAAGGGATTAAACAACACTGGCATTAAGGTGCTGGTGGAAATTACATGCTTCTGCAGGAGCTATGGAAAGGCTGGCTAGAAAATACAGCTTAAAATGGCCCTGCAGTCCCAGGGGAACAAAAGGTAGAATTCGATCTTTCAGGCAGAGGTGATCAAATACCCCCTACTATCTGGCCAACTGCAAAGCCAACAAACCTCACGGTTCAGGTGAAAATAGAGGATAGATTGCAATTTCCACACACAGTGCACACATCCTGTGAAGTTCTGGAATACATGTGATCTGTAGAATTCAGTGCTTTTCATTTTTATTGTCTGTCCTTTAAACTGAAATCAGTCGATTTCGAAGGAAGAGCATGGTGGTGGGCGGGTGTCAGGTGGCCTGAATGCTTCCAAGCAGCAATAGTGTTCTTGAAGAAAGAACAAGTAGATAGGAGGTGGTTGAAGAGTTGTTGGTGTCTTTTCCATGTGTTGACATTGATGAGCATAGCCTTCCTACACCAGGGTCCTTTCAGTATGACACAGCTCACCTTCTGTTTGTTAGCAAGCGGTAATGTGTGAGTCTACCTGGAAAATGCTGCAGCTCCTTGAAAATTTGGTCACTTTGTTAGAACAAATACAGCACAAGACATTCTGTAGGTAACATTCCTTCCTCCCCCCCATTTTTCCATCTCAAAGTGACTAATGAGGAAAGAGGGATGCAAGGAACTCTGTGTAGGATTGTGTATCAAATCTTGTCCACATCTTGCTGCACCAGCCTGTGAAGTGTGTGGCTGTTCCCCTCTGCCAGGTCTCCACTTTCACAGTTCAGCAGGTTTGGGACCCACTGACCAGCTCTCTGACGGTGGATCCCAGAAAGGAGAAGAGTGGCCATGGAGCTCCAGCAGCTGATGTTTCCAGCTAGTCACCAGGATGCTACTTAGTGGTTTTAGCAGCATGGGATTCAGTCCTTTGCAGAGGCTGCTGTGCGTACACGTAACCCCACAGGTGTGCCACAGGGGTCAGAGCGTGGAGACTCGTACGTTAACAGGAAAAAGTTGAGACATCTAAGAAGCAAGAACTGGAAACTTGGATGTTTTTGCAGTTTCCTGAAAAGACTCCTGTCGTCAAACTAATTTGACCTTAGTGGTATAGGCTTGAGTAAATAACTCTTCTTCCTGACCAGTATTTCCAAATTGATGCAGTCTGGGTGGGTCAGAGAAGCAGTGCTATTTTCACTTCTTTGTTTCAATTGGATTAGTTTTTCTCAAAAGAACTTGTCATTAAATAGGTATTTATGATGATTTCCATTCTTACCTCTAGTTGTGACACCTCACCCCCTGTGAGGGAACAGGGCATCCCCTCAGGAACTGCATTTATCGGGCACACAAACAAGGAATTTCATGACCATGAGTTGACACAATTTATGCAGGCAGCTGAGATCTAGAGATTTGCAGCTTACTGAAGAAACTGGAATTGCTGTTTTGCATGATTTTCACGGCTCTTCAGGTTCAGAGGGAAGATACGTGGCCATTACCACCTCCTCTCAATCCACCCCTGCATAAAAGTGCTAAGAGCAGACATCTGAGTTCTTTGTTTTTCTGCCGATATAAGGAAACTCTTATTAGTTTTTCTCCCAGTGAAGGCATATGCAGCAGCTTTGCATGCAAACAGCAATTACTGGCAGGATAAAGGACTTTAGTATTGATTTTAAGTCAGGGAATTTTCTCTGGCTGAGTACTTGTAGGATTTTCTGAATACAATAATATATAAGGAATGACATCAGCTCCTGACATCTGATGCTGTCAATTCCATTTCAGCCCCTTTTCATTAAATGTGATCCCTCTAACAGGGTTTTTCTTCAACTAAGAAAGCAAAGGTGTAGTGGTAAAGAGTACGGAGATGGCAAAGAAGGAAGATTTCTATTTTCTTGAAACCATGTCATCTGCTTGCAGTATCAAGTTGAAGAAGTCTGGCTTTTTAAAGTCCTGGACCTTGAAAATAATTTTCAACATACTTCTGAGTGCTGGTCTGTAAATGTTTATATCGAAATCTGTGTGTTTCCTTGTTTGTTTTTAGGTCTTTTTAAAATACTGGTTTATGTTAGCCCTTTGCCTGCCTCTAGAGATCATTACTCAGCTGAGCTTGTCAAAATGTCTCCTACAGGTTTTCCAATTTCTGTCTCCATTTCCATTAGCACTTTTGGATGAGTGTCACCTGGACTTGGTGCCTTGTCAATTGGAAGAATCTCTGACCTTTTAATAACCACTTTGAACTGTTGACTGCACTGGTGATATGCTGAACAGGGGAGTCAGTTGATACTCACTTTACATCCGCCTGCCACTTTTATTTAGGGAAGCAGGTATTGATACAGCCCCTGGGAAATTCAGGGAAAGGAAATACTTCTGATGAAGTTAACAGACAATTTGATGTCAGTGCTGATGTATACAGATGTAGCTGAAAGAGGAGATGTGTGGATTAATTAATTAGAAAATGGTTGCTACTTGTGACTACCCAAGGGTATCCCTATGTGCTCAGCATATAGAAATATCCATTCAGAGGAGCCATGTTTCCTTATTAGTAAACCAGCACTTTTGGCACTAAAATTCTGTCATTGGAGAAACCTGTCGAAAGAGATCAGCAAGTTGAATGACACAATACGGCATCTCTCCCGAGAATGAACAGCAGGGATAGATAAGCAATTTATTCTCCGCTCAGCACCTGCAGGCTGATGGGTTGCTGCCCAATTTCTAAAGCCATTGCTGTTAAAAAGCCAACACTTGCCAACAATTATTATATAATGCCCTCTAAGCTACTTCACATCTTTCTCTTTCCATGTGTCTGCCTACATTAGCACATGGATGCATTTCTTTCCTACTGATCTGCTGCCTAAATGTAAAGTGCAGCCTCATTTTGCTGGTTTTCGAAGTGCTGATGGAGTACGCCAGGTGGTGATTACCATTTTTAAGATACAGCCTCCGTAACAGGGAGAATGGTTTTGTAATACTTAGCAAAAGCTGACTTTAAAAACTCTTTGTCTGTATAAGGCATTACAGTTCTTGAACTGTCTCACCTCTGACATTCCACAACTGTTGCCTAGTGAGTAGGGCAAGGTAATTTCTAAAAATACCAGATGTAGATAAAGGCCACCGAGCTTTGGTGTTGACCTATTAGCACGTTTACTTTTTTCAAAAAGCAGAAAATTAAAAAGGATTTTGTGAGAACTCTTCACTAGTGTTCTACCTTGAGATGTTTAGCTGAAGTTAGCTAACCTGTGTTACTGCACTTGTCAAACACAGATGCATCGAAGAAAGCTTGTAGATTACCCATTGGCTTAAGAGTATTTCAGCTGTATTCCTTGCACGGAGAATCAGGTGGAGGTCCTCAGTTAAATTCTATTCTAATTTCAGGCAGCTCCTTTACATTCCAACAGTCCTTTCTACTGTGAAACTTTGGTGAAACTACTGAATGACACAAAGGTAATGGGCTGGGCTGATCCTCACACTTGTTTCAGTATAAGTGTTTTTATGCATCTGTGTGAGCTTTGTGTTAATATGAAATATGGAGAATTGTTAGATTCTGTTCCTTTGCAGGGAGGCTCTTCCTTTGTCTCCCCTTTGCCACGAGAGTATTACGCTTTGTATTTTAGCCTTTCATAGAGCTGCTGCCCTCTGAGGTTTCCTGGGTCTCTTCTGCCTCCTTTAAGAGATGTGCCACAACCCAGAATTGTTGAGAGCCATTATCACTTGTCATACCTTGAGATGCACTAAAAGGTTTAGGAAAACATGGATTTCTCAGGGCTGTGGGTGTCCCCAGGCAGTCACCCAGGAGAGTGGCTTGTTTATTTAACACGTCATGTTAAAAAGTGTTTTGGACTTTTGGTGCAAAGAACACTTAGGAGTAGCCCCTGTGTGGATTTCTTAGTTAAAAAGGAGTTGAAGAAAGCACACAAGAACAGAAGACTCCAGCTTCCTTTTCATTAGAAGCTGTCTTAAAATTTATTTTTAAGCCACTTTATTTTGAATATTATCTGATGCCAATATGGCTTCCAGTTTATGCAGAAGGTGGATCTGTCATCCCCAGCAAAGGACGATGACTCTCCAGATACTGACTACCTGGTGCGGTGTGGCTCTGCCTTTCATTTGAGCAACCTCATTGATACCTGCAGGAATTGTGAGAGGAATGGGAGAGGGGCACAGGTTATTTCTGTGCTCCTTTCCAGTGGGATTGCAGCCTTGCTTTTGCAGATGACATCTCTAGAGAGGCTCTTCTAACCTTACTGGTGAGAGGATAGATATTAAGGCAGATTTTTGCCTTTGGGGGAACAGTGGGTTCAGTGAGAAATCACAGATCAGACATTCCCTTCCTTCTTTTCTTTGTCTTTGCACTTGAGCTGGGTTTATTCCATGTGGTTCCTTTCAGTTCCGAAAGGTTATTCCTGGCTGATGGCAAAGTACTCAAGCAAAGAGCCTGATTCACGTTACAAACGTGGGGCAGGAGTGGTGGTTGGTCAGTTGGCAGTATACAGCTAATTATAGTTGGAATTTGACCTTAGGCTCAGGTTGTATCTTACAAAGCTAAGAGACGTAGCCATAGAACACACTATCGTATGGCGGCTCTGCATTAAGGAATAGATAAAATGCTGCTGAGCAGTCGAATAAAGGGAGCCTTTATCTCTGAATTAAGTTCAGAAGAGTAATTGAGATTTTCAGGCACACAGGAGGTTTACCTTTCATTCATTTTGATGGAACATGTGTATCTAAATCCCTTTGAGTAGCTCAGCCTCATTTCTGCAACCCATGTACTCCTGCAGCTCCCACTGACTTGAAAGAAAGATCATCAGTGCAAGAAGATGGGGTTGGCTCTAGGTTAGGCTCAAAGGAACTGGGAAACTACACTGTACAGCACAGAAAATAAATTATAGTAAATAATAGATTGTTATGATGGATGGCTATGTAGGCATAAACAAAAGGAGGCTTAGTGTATATATTTTTTTATTTTTTGAACAAAATGAAACTGTGTCCTGCTTCTTTCTTCCCCTGCCTCCCTCCACCTCCAGTTTATGGTGCTCAGATTCTAAAGAAGAGGATTGCTTTTAAAGCAACACTCCTGTTGTCCTAGATTGGTCGTTTGCTCTGGGTCTTCCACACGATTCAGTATTGCTCATATATTTTACCAAGATTTTAACATACCTTTATTCAGTTAATAAATATATGTTATTTATTGTATTAGGGAGTGTGTTTTGGTTTGTAATGTCTATTGATTATTTGTGTAGGCAAAAAAAAAAAATCTCAGAAGGCTTTTGACACTATTTGGCCTAGACAACCTCTAGTTTTAGAGAACTAATTGTAATATTCAGAACCAAAAGCAAACATCATCCACATCAAACCCTGGCTGAAGCACACGTGTCTAATTAAACAGCGTAGTGAGCTTTGGCATGTGTCTGCAGCTGAAGCTGTTTCTTAGAGAGACTTATACCCTGAATTTATCTTTATTAAGGCCTTGTCCAAGTGATAAATATATGCTGCCTGCTTGGTATCTGCCACTTGGAAATAAATCACTTTAGGATTGATCTGCTAACAGCTTTCTTCACTCTGTGTCCTGCCGCCCAGGAGGACATGTTGGAGTTCTTCACAGAAGCACACAAATGTGTTGGGCTGCCGAGAGAAGAAAGCTAACAACAGTGTGACAGAGCACTGTGTAGTCACTGGCAAAGATGTTGTCATGACTGTCATAATTTAAAACTTGTGGAAGTGCCCACATTACTAGAGTTTTGCATAGTGTCTACTGGCACCCTTGTCGCAAGCTTGTTCTTGAGTGCAGCGCTGGAATTTGGATGTCTATAGCTCCACTTCCTACCTTCCCGCTTCCTAAATTAGAAATTGCCATAATGCAGAGGAGCCCTGTTTTGCAGTCTTAGTTATGATAAACTATTGTGCTATGAAATAGGAGAATCTGGAACCTGGATTGCTTGCTGATTTGGGAGCAGCTTAAAACAAAAGGCTTTGCACTGTGAAGCTAGGCAGAGACTGTGTTTGTGAGGGGAAGGAGTAAAATCCAAAGTACCTAATGCTTCCAAATGTTAGGAGCTTTACTGTTTGCTCCTAAACTCAGATGCGTTTTTATTACTGCGACTCATCTATTCTAGATGCAGAAAGGCAGACAGGGAAAGATGCAGCTGCAGTGTAACCGACTATGGGAAATGGCTGGTGCAGTAGGGCCGAGGCTCAAGAGACCACGCTTGGAGAGCAGCCCTTCCTTGTCTGGTCTGGCACAAATCTGCTCTCTCTGGTGGTTCTAGCCAGGGCCTGAACTGGGACCTAAACCAGCTTCTGTAGGGTTCGCAGTGTCTTCCACCTAACAACTATGAGGATTTTCATTTTTCTTTTGAGAGGGAGCAGTATGTCTGCATTGCTGTGTTAGTATAAATATAGTACAAGTGCTTTAAAAGAAAAAAGCCATTGCCAAAGACCTCACAACTCTTAGTGGCATTGACACAAGCGAGCCTTAAGCGTGTGCTTAAAATGAATACAAGGTGAAGTGCTCTGCAGAGGTGGGATGGTACAAGTCATATGTTTAAACTTGGGTAAGTTTTTGGCTGACTCTTGGTCTAAAATGGGTTTTATGGAAGTGATTCTGAAAGCTGATAGACTTTAATAGAGTTTGAGATCACTTTGGAATTTTTGAACTGCATAGTACTAGTTAATAGAAAAATATTCCTGCTCTAAAACATTGATTTTAAAAAGCCTATTATGTTTTATGAAACTCCTTAGAGGTTTTCCATAATGGTATTTAAACTGGTGTATACTATAGTGCTTGATGGGCCTGTGCTACATCCTGACTTTCATGTTAATACAGGCCCTGTGTTAGGGGCATTGTACTTTGGAGCAGCAAAAATTGCACTAAAGTGCAGCAATTTTCAATTATATACAAACAGAACTTCAGAAATCACCTCTTTAACCTGAAAAGCCCCTGGAGCCTGATCTTGGAGTAAATCAAATAAAATGATTTTAAATTTTGGTCTTCTACCTGGTACACAGAGCTGATCTGAAAAAGCTCTCTGGTGTTTCCGAGGGCAGCTATGTTGTTTAACTCTATAACAAGTGAAGCTGAAAATACTGTTCCATCCAAAGTGTGCAGGTACTTTGAGTGAGATGTAGCTAAAAGCCTTCGTGAAGGACTCCAGCTTATACACATTAACTTCTCTCTGAGTTAGAGTCAGGGTAGGTGATTTCCAGATTGCGGAGTCCAGTAGCAAGTTCTACTGGCATTACCTAGAAAGGAACAACTTCTGCCAAAACACAACAGGGAAAAAAATTGCAGATTTGCAGAATAGTTGTTTTTGCAGCTGCTTTTGAGACATGAGGAAAAACCATTTAGGATTTGTTTTTCGGAAAAAAGCTTTTATACATTGTATAACCAGTTCTGTGATTTGTATCTCTTTCATTTAAATATATGGAGCAAATTTGAGCTAAAGGAGGCTGATTAGTACAACTATAATTTTAAAACTGAGAAGCATTTGACTTTTAAGTGCTTTATCAAATTAACAGTGAATGAGCAAGGGCATGACTGGTGAACATGATGACCAAGACAATCTTTTATATGTTGTGTTGTTCCTGTTTCCCCACTGGGCTACTGACTAGAGCATATTAGTAGCTGTGCATGGAACACTTCTTGGTGGAAGTAGAATGTTTCTACTCAGTGCAGCTGGTGAAAGCTGATCTGATTTGACCAAGAACAGAATAAGTAGAATTCATTTTAATTTCTTTTTTTCTTACTACATGTTTACTTAAAAGCAATGTGAATATTGAAATGGTATTTCCAGGTTGTGGTTAAATCTAGAGAGCTGTAACAAATGAACAGTGATGGGCAATTGTCTCCAGTGTGTTTATGGGAAAGCATATGTGTTTCTTTCTAATTTCATTAAATATTGGTTCCTGTAATAGATGCCTCCCTTTAAGACAGCAGCAAAATCAATAATAATGATTGTTACAATGGATTGTGGGTGTGTATGTCTTATCCTAACCTTTCCCATTTTCCTTTGCTTATTTGCATATACCAGAGGCCTCCTGCAGCCGGGCCACTGCCTCTGCAGAGAGGCCTGACATATTTTCAGTTTGGCAGCATTTTCCATCAGATTGTTCCTCCAGCCTTTATTGCTGCACATGAGCTGTGTGCCATCTCTACGGCTGTTTTCTCAGAGCTGCCTTTCTCTGAAATGCCATTTGCAAAGAACAGCTGACGTTTCACACAAAGATCTGGAAGCAGTTCTGCCAAGGGGCTGTTTTACCCAAGAATCCGATGGCTTTTTCCTGGTTAATTCTCTTTCTAATTACACACAAAGAGAGTGAGGAAAAGGAAGAATGGGGAGTGGAAGAGTTTGCTGTGGGGGAGGGGGGGGGAAGGAGGAAAAAAAAAAAGGGGCCACTCCTTCGTTTTATTTTCCCCGGGTTTTTAATTTGTGGGAGCAGGGACCAGCTGACTCCTGCCGTGGCGGCG
>JAAGNO010016136.1:18272-85743 GCA_033439905.1 Ceryle rudis
CTTTTTTGGATAATTATGTTTACCCACAAAAGAAAAGCTAAAGGTGTATACACACCACTCTATCACGTTTCAGTCAGAATCCTGCAGCAGACAGAGCAAAGATACACATTTAGCATATGCAAAGCCATCCCAGGAAAACCTAGCAAGCTGTCTCACATAAGCCTGAGAACTTCTTGTAAGGTTTTAAATATTTGCTTATTCTGTGTGCATTACTTTTAATACTAGTATTGTTTTCTAGCCTGACACTTCCATGCTTGGGGCCAGTCAGTGCTCAAAAAGAAAAAAAAAAAAAACAAAACCATATCTGTGGGTGATTTATCTCAGAACAAAAGGTCACTTTTTACCACCTCATGAAGATAATGTATGCACTTCTATCCCAAACCCAGCTCGTTTACTTCAAGGCAAACACACTTCTGAAAATTAAGTCTTTTTTTGCATTTCATCAAGTCCATTGTTTCCAAAAGTAAATAGCCATTACCCTTAATAATTGAGCAATCACTCCCCTTCCTTAAATCAAGGGCTTTGAAGGTGATAGGGGAAAGGCTGCTTGGTTCAGATAGCCTCTGTGGGAAAGATCAGCCAGCTTTTGTGCTGTTGTATTGGCAGGAAGATGTGCTCTTATTTTTATTGTAGATAGGTTTTGTTTTGTTTCCCAATGAGGATTGGAATAGGAATTCAAAGGGGAATAAAGAACTACCATGAAACCCTACAACAGGGTATGGAGGCTGTCGTACAACTTCCACTGGCTGTTGAAATGTGATAAACAGCAGGCTGAGGACAGAAGAAACTAGAGCTACAGAAAAGGAGTTTAAGGATATGTGCCCTTGGAGGGCTTCCAGATGTTAAAAACCTCTTGCTCTAGCTCCCTTGTCAGACAACCATGACATTTCCCCAAGAGGACTCCCAGGTCCAGCCAAAACACTGTGCTCAGCAATGCACACTCGCCTTCTACAGCCCCTGGTCTGGCACGTCTGCGTGAGGGGAAATCATTCACATCGGCCACATGGTAAAGAGCTTTACAGCTGAGTTTAAATCACTTGTAAAAATAGCTCTTTGGAGAATATATCCTGTATCTGACTTGAAAATGCAGATTTTATTCCTCCCTCCATGCTTTTAAAACACTAAAAGACGGTGTTCAATCCAGCAGGCCAGGAAAGCTCAGCACTGGGATCTCTGGGCCCAGTGGAGTTAGGGTCAGTGGAGCTGAACATCTCAACCAAGGAGACAATCCAAAGCAGGCTAAATTCACTGGACAACTTCTTTAGACTTCTATGGACTTTGGCTCCAGCCCAGCCTACATTAGCATCCCACAGACCAATGTGCTTTAGCACTTTACTGCCCAACAGCTCTCGGTTTTCAGCGTCTCTGACCCAGTAACATGTGTTGTTATTTAACATTATTTTCATAGTGCCTATGGTAGGTACATTTGGGAATTAATTTTTCCTCCTCTGAGTAGCAGTGACTAAATCAAGCTGCTGCTTTCTAGTGATTACTTAAAAGACCAATGCTCTCAATAAAGGAGCACTTGCAAGCACCAAACACACCAGACCATACGCTCTCACAGGCTTTACGTAGCACAGCTCAATTAGTCCACTGAATATACAAGCAACTCAGCTAATGAAAAGTAAACGCGCATCATACCAGCCACCAAGAGCCTTGTCGCACAGGAGACTTTGAGCTCTGCCATGTATTAAGCAAGTGATTCCTATTCAGAAGCATGCATGCAAGCTACAGTCTGAAGAAAAATATCATACATATTAATTAAACTACAAATAAGCATCTGAAAGAACTATCAGATAGATACCAACTTCAATCCACCAGCATCGAGAAGCAACACGGAATGTGTAGCGGGGAAGGTTAACCAAAGCTTGGTGCTGCTGTACCTGCTCGACACAATCCTGCTCTACTGAAAGAGTAAAGAGTTTCTCCATCATAACAAGGATGAAGGTTGAAAACTGCATTGAGACAAGGAACTTGAAAAAATGGCTCAGATTGTAAGAATTTTTTTTTTCCTGAATTCAAACCTAGTTGTTATTCAGGAACGGTCACAGTTCAGTAACATTTGTCATACAATTCAGGGTCCAGTTTCAGAAGCTGTCATGTTTGACTAACCCAAGGGAGACAGAGCCTTGCTGATAGGTGCCAGAGAGGTATTAAGCTGACATATTTACAAAAACTGTGAATTATACATGAGTTTCTGTATGAACCAGACGGGTTTAATGCGCCATGCGTTCTTCATGTATTACATTTCAGTCTCATAATACAACAATTGCATTTCACTGTTCTGTGAATTTAAGGCCAGTGGAAGCATGAGACTGTTGTCCCCAGAGAACAGAAGAGCAGCTACAATTTTTTTCCACAGCACTCACATCAGTGCATCCTACTGTGAAGGGACCAGCACCTGAAAGTACAGGGGGTTCTGTTTTCATGCTTATTCAGCTCTCAGCCACCCTTGCAAGAGGAAGGCAGTTGCCAGATTAGGTCACTGACACAGGTCAGGTAACGTAAATTTGTTAACTTAAGAGTTTGGTCTTCCACAGCACCTTACAGAGACAGCAGAAAAAAAACCTGTCCCACGAAGCTCAGCAGAGCATCCAAGGGGAGCTCCTCTGAAGGAACCTCTTCCCTGATGGGTAGCAATGCAGCTACAACCTCACATATATTTTATAGTGTGTTGCTACAGCCTGGGGAGCACCCCTACACATCCCCAGGGTCTAATAGTGCCATACTAACATTTCACATAATCCCACCTGTTCCAGCTGCATTTCTGTAACACCCTCAACACATTTGCTAACAAGACCTCTACGTTCAAAAGGCTGTGTGTACCCCTGGGCTTCCTGACATAGCAGAATCCTCGAGTGTCTCGACGCAGTGCATCCAATACTTTGGCAAGCTTTTCAAAAGGTCACTATTCCCTCCACGAGACTGTTCTGCCTCGATGCTGTGAAATTTCAGCTCAGGATACAGAATGAACGTTCCCGTAAAGCGTATGCTGTTTTTTAACTGGCTGCATCTGATCATCACCCTTTTCTGCCAGCTCTCAAAATACTGATAGAGCAGCACCCACTTGAATAGCAAGAGCTGCTGGCAGGCTTGCAACGAAGTGACTGAGCTGCTCACTGAAGAGCTAAAAAAAATGAAAATTAAAAAACAATCACAGCTACTGTCTACCTGAGACAGCTGCAACCAACAGGCATGCCAGATCCAGCATCATCCTGCAGACTGCCTTCACTGAGCGCAGTGCCAAAGCACACTGCATCCTGCAGATCGCTTGTAGTGGTACAGAGTGAAAACACAAACCCTGCATCCTGCAGATCGCTTGTAGTGGTACAGAGTGAAAACACAAACCCTTCCTAACACAACTGTTCCAAAAGGTCTGAGAAAACACACTACACTTTCCTTGTCCTGCTTCTCTCTGGTCCATCCAGCTCTCTAACATTGTCTTTGTGGGCTTTAGATGTTTTAGATCTTCTGATGGGTCATCTTTGACCACACACCAGAAGATGGACTGCAATCACAGCATCAGGAAAGCAGTCTCGTTTTACTACATCACATGGATAGGACTTAAATAGGAAACCAATTTGGGGGATTATCAAACTCCCAACAGTCTAACCCTCTGACCCATTTTAATGGCATCTGAATGCAGTTCAAAATACAATGAGAGTCATTACTAAACAGAGATAATCTCAGCAATCACACTGAAAGAGAAGTATGACACAGTAATGCAGAAGTTTCTAATACAGATAGATGAGAATCCAAAGAGTGGGACATAAAGGATTGAAGGGAACTCATTAAGGTATTAAAAGTTGGAGTTGCATGGAAATAATGTGATTGAATTAAAAAAGCACAGTACAGCCTGACAACAAAGGTACCTCTTCCAGCAGAGACTCCAATCTGAACTACAACTTTCTGAGGAAGATGGCAGAATCCTCACCAGGGAAAATACTTAATATTAGATATATCATAAAAATACACTGTACGGAAAACTTTGTGCAGGAGATTACCTAGGTGAGCTCAACAGCTTCATCTGTCTCAAGTGGCTACAAACGTATGATGCAATAAGAGAGTAAGTCTGCGAGAGGCAAACCCAAGCCTCAATAGTTGTTTTCATGATGAATCCACATCAGCTTATTTCAAAGATGTAATACGACCAGTTCTACCAGTATGCCATGACCGTGCCAGCTCTTTCTGAACACTCATTTCTTTGTAACGAACTGCGACTACTACAAGAAATGGCAGTCCTGGGACCAAGAACATTATTGCACATCTGTGCCAGCTAAATATCCACCAGTACACACATAACACTAAATAAAACTTGGCAGAATACATTCAAGTGACAGCATTAATCTGCTCTCCATCTGATCACAGTATTTTTAGTAGGTTGCACTCACGGTACGTTAACATTACAACTGCTGTAGCCTCAGTGCTTACATGGTAAAGTAAGCAGTGGAGAATGGGAAAGGAAGAAAACATCATTGTAGCATTGTTGCTGGATTAAAATCAGAGGGAAGCTGAGCTACCAAGGAAGTAGAAATGGAGCTCACAGAAACAAAAAACCTAGCATGAGGGAAATGGCAGCGGCCATCAACCGGTATCTTTTTTGCAGCCACCTCTCTGCTCACAGTCCATGATTCTGTGTCCACTGACCTTCCCTTATGACAAGATGCTTGCATCTTATGACAAGAAGAAACCGTGAATACCACCCAGTTCTTCCACAAACACATCCCACACAAGCATCAGCGCTGTGGGTACAAACAAGGACAGCTTTCTGCTCTGGGGCCAGGTTACGGTCAGCTGAGCTGAAACATCTCACACCAGATCCAGCATCATAAGCCTGTTATTGGATTTGCTGAATTCCTGCTGGGTGAGGTATGCCTTCTACAAGGTTAGGATTCAGAAATACACTGAAGGAGGCTACAACCAATAGCTTCTAATGAAAGTGACTGTTATTGTTGTTTTCTGCAGCTGAGCTACAGGAGGCACAAGGCCAAGATGGGTTTGAGCACACCGAGTTAGCACACAGGTACACTTGTGCCTTGGCAGTCCCTCCCTTTTGCACTGTTTTTGTGTGCCTCAAACTTTTGAACCCCATTGACTACTGTCTGGCAAACACACCATTAACAAGTCATAAATGAATCCATACAGGCTTCCCATAACTGCTCATGTCACAGTGCAAGTCAGCCTAATTACATCAGCAGCCTTCTCTGCTCTCCACTCCACTCTGCAAAGAGTGGACCCTTCCCAGAGGGCCAGTCAACCAGGTGAAGCAAGCAAGCACATTTCTTTGTGTTCCAGTCTGCTGGAGGAGAGCAAATGTTCAGCTTGCTCATGAATAATGCACTGTCTGTTTATGCAGCTCTAGGGACCCACTTCAAATCAGCTTGTGGTCTCTGGAATTATTTTCAGTGCACTTGGCCAGTCTTTTTAGTAGGCAAATCAAAAAGCTGCTTTCAAAATTCTCTTTGCTCACTTGAGGCTTTCACTCCTCTCTGCTACACATAATCCAGAAGAAAGGAGACGTGATTTTCTGGTCACTCCAGTTTCACGCTGGTGCTACTTGACTGACTTCAGTAGATTTACTCCTCATGTACACTGCTGTGACACAGTGAGATTAAAAGATGGCTTAACAGCATACAGGGATGTACCAGCAATTCTGAAATGAGTCAGGAGGAGATCAAGCTGTATGTAGTATCATCAATGCCTTTAAGCAGATGGTTAAGCATGAAGCATCACAATAAGAGCTAAACCAGCCTTTTCTTTCATGTTGTAGAGGTTCAGTCTGAAATACTGAACAAGCAGCACAAAAGGGAGAGGGTGAACTCATAGCGGGTAAAATGACAAAATATTCCTCCACCCTATAAAAAAAAAAAATCTTTTTAACCACTGGCCCAGAGGTTTGACCCCAGGGGTTATGATGTCATTAAACCAATGCAATAGCAGAAGCAAACCTTGAAATACAATGTCAACTCCTCCTCATAAATCTCATCTAGTCCAAAATATTTCACATGAGAAAAAACTTGCAAAGAAAGAAGGCAGGAGAAGAAAAACATTGCTTAACTGTACAAGTCACGCAAGCCCTAGAAATAGCCATGTTAGGAAAAGGCTAAGCTGTTCCTTGGGCCAAGTCAAGCAAGTCATGATGACAGCTCCCTTAGCTCTTCGTCTCAAGCCCAGTGTTCAGAAGAGTGCCAGTGTGGGCTGTGAGCCGGGTGAGAGATGGACAGCAGTTACCCATCATTTACAAGCAAAATGTTCTCAACAATTTTTAATCCAAGGACCACAAAGCTTTTCTAGAGAAAAAAAAAAAAAAGAAATAGAGGAGCTGTCTTGTATCTTGGTCCTGCATTTGTGTCATTTGCAGCCATATAAACATTAAGTCAAGCCTGAAATACTAATTTACTGCATTTTTTCCCCTTGCAAATTGATTGCCTTCACTCAGAGGCAGGTATGTATCTGCAGACTTATCTCATAGACCTCAGGCTGAGTAACACTGCTGTACTCTACCTCTAACCCTTCTTCAGATGAAGCATCACTCATCCCCACAGCTATGGTTCTGTTGCTGTTTTTCAGTTGAAGCTATTCCCTTTAATTCACAAAGCAGAAATACCGCCTCAGGAAAAGAAAAAGCAGGGGATTTGTCACACATTCCCACTCTGGAGACTGATGATAAACAAGAGCTTTAAGAAGGATTCATTAGGACCTAAACATCCTTCTTCCTCCCCTCTCCTTCCCCTCTTGACAGTGTCTTTCTCTGGGAAATTCAAGCTAGCTTGAAGAAGAGACAGTAAAGGGAACAGGTTTCTTTAACCTGTTCCACCACCGAAGTGTATGGCTAGCACTTTCACTTCCAAGGAGGGTTCATTGATTCAAGTGCTGGAGGTGTTACAGCTCCCACTGAAGTCAATGTCCTCTTCTATGCCCCCACCCAGCATGCCTCCCTGGTTCACCCTTTCCCAGTGCAATGCAAACCTTACTCCAGACCCTGCTTCAGCCCAGCTGCATCGCGTGGCCAGGGACACCACCACTACAGCAGCCCCCGCAGCACATCCTGGGGACAACTGCTGCCCAGTGTTTTCTGGGGAACCAGCCCATAGCCCAGCAGCAGGAGGGAGATGGGAATGCAGCCCATGGCTGGTGAGAGGGAGAGCAGGCTGGGACTCCAAGAGCTGCAGCCACAACCACCCAGCTACACCTCCGTCCCCTGTCCGATTCTCACAAGCCTGGTCACAGCAGCACAGGCTGCTGCACTGAACGCTGGCTCCTTCCCATCCCCACTCCTCCCAGCCTTTATTTGGCTGGTGCCCTCAGACCAAATCTGTCAGCATTACGGGTGCTTTTCCACTTTCTATATTCATCTATTTTTCTAATAAAAAAGGGAGACATCTCATGCTCAGGCCCCTGAGAGCAGCCCCTCCCCTCTTATTTCATTGAAACACATCCTCCTCTTCTAGGCAAATGTTATCTGGTGTTTTCTGCCTTTTCAAAAGGAAGAAATGCCAAAGAACGTTACATCTTTTCAACACAAGGCTTCACACAAAGCTGTGCAGGGCTTGCCACGTTGCTGTCACAAGCAAGGAACCTGCAGCAAGTGTCTGGCTCCTGCAAAGGAGGGCAGAGGGAAGCCTAAGGTGGTTTCTACCCCTAATCCAGGACTTCAACCACTCAAAAGCCCACACTACTCTCCCCCCAATAAGTCTCCTTTATCTGCACCGCTTCAAAATGAAGGGAACAAGCCAAACATCAGCCAAATGTAAGCAAATCAGCCACAGAGAAAGCAACGTGATATTCTCTGATGTGACTGAAGTTTGCTGCTAAGCAGAGGGCAGTGGCAGCATGACGCAGCTATGGCCCACCACGCATTCACATCATGAGTTCCACTCTCTACCCCACTCCCAGTATTTACAGCTTAGACATAAAAACTGCTCCAAGATTAAACATGGAGACAAGGCTTTCAAGTCTTTAGCTTTCAGGCACATGGAAGTTCATTTGGAGTCATGCCTGGGAGCTCTGACATGCTCCTAATACTGATCAAACTCTTGCAGGCCAAATTTGGAAGATTTTGAATGACCAGAAATGTCAGAGACAGCGAGATCTTCAGGGCTGTGGATCTTTTCACACTTGACCTTGAAAGCAAATCTGCTTGAGTCTTCTTGGTGCCTCCCACCAAGTAGAAGTCATCTCTGCACTGATGGCTAACGAACTGACTGCCTGTAGGACAACTGCATCTATTCCACTGCTTTTCACCAAGAGAGAGGGACAAGCTGCACGGGGTCCTACCCTGCCCAGGCAGACTTCCTACATTTATCGCAGAACACCCACTGCTCTGCTGGTGCAGTCCACAAGAACAACAGCATGCAACACACCTGAGATGAGGGCTGGTAAGACTTTCCACCTCCCTCCTCCTCCCCTAATCCAAACAACAGTTGTCTCACTTTCTGGAAAAACCCCACAACCTAACACTGCCTCTGATCACTCACTGCTGTTGATGTGCTTCAGATCAATGGGCTCCGACACCTGCAGCTATCAGCAGCCATCAGCAGCCTTCAGAGTATTCCTGTCACTGTAAAACTTCTCACAGGAGATGTGGAAAAGCACGGAGAAAAAAAGGATTTTCGTAGTTGTGTTAAGGGCTATAGTATCTGTGAAACTGTGAACTAGAGACACACAGACTCCTGCCCCCAGTTGCCCAAAGTGTTCTTTACCTGCTCCAAATCAGTGCAATTTAATCCCAAAGGGGAATGGAGAAGACCAACTGCATCCACATTTTTGCTGGAGAGTGAGCTGCATAAGCACTTGGGGAGAAAATCAGCACAAACACAAAATATTAAATTCTTCAAGGAAATCTAGAGGTAAATCTCAGATTACTCCACACAGACCTTTTTTTCTGGCTTGCACATCTGAAGAGTAATAAGCCAGCTGAAAGTAGCTTAACCCCACCAAAAATTAACATTTGACTACAAATACCTGTTTTGACTTAGGGCCCTAAATTTCCACTGTCTTGCACCCCAAGAAGCAATTTACAGTTGCTCGAACATTCAAAAGAAGAAACAAGATGCAGGATTGACAACCTATAGCATTTTGAATAACTTATACTCCAGTTCCTTTAAATAAAGCACATGCCACATATTGTTCCCACATCATCCATGGTATTTTAATTAATATCCTAACTACCAGCCACATCAATCCATCTCTCATAATCTTATAATTATAGGTTTAGAGACTGGGACAGTGAAGCTGCATTAAATCAGAACACAGTTCTCCAGTCAGAGCTACAAAGCCTTAGTCTGAAGCTAATTTTCTGACTACCTTTTTTTTTTTTTCCCCCAAGAAGCTACACCCACTGTTTGCTGCGAGCAAATTGAAGCAGCACAATTACCCACACTTTTAATTTCCCAATATTAGTTTCAGGCCCTAACAAGCATTACAGTACCAGGCGAGCCCAGGAATAAAAACAGACAGAGAGAAAAAAGATAGAAAGGAGAGGCTGAAAATGCAATCTTTTTAGTAGAAATACGTATTCTGTGAGCAATGCTCAATTGCAAATCCATATATTTTCATTTGCTAACAGGACTTGAAGGATACGATGCTCTATGTTTTTCCTGCATTAACAGATGTAGCAACTTCACAACCTGCAGCGCAAGCCCATCCAAAGTTTGATACACAAACAGTATCTACATACATCTACACTCATTACAATCACAGGAGTATAATCCATATGATCTGCTTCGTTCCTACACACCGTTCCCGGCTGTAAGCACTACATAATCCACACAGAATTTAGGCCAGCTTACTTAGATCAGTCAGTTATAAAAAGCTGGAAGCATCCCCATCCTTGCCTTAGTCCAGAGCTGCGGTGCGAACATCTGACTCTTGCAACCAGGAAACTTTATCAGCACAGGTATTATCTGCTGGGAGGACTCTGAAAACACACAGTCCGCTAAAGCAGAGGGCCAAAACCCATGTCCTGACAGTGCCTTCATAAAATATATCTATTTTTTAGGAGTAAAAACAGTTTCTTCTTCTTCTGTGCTATTAAATTAACCTTACAGCAGAGGCATCTACCGTGCTTTTAATTCTTTGACGGGTCCTTTTCAGTGGAAGGAGATATAATTCCTCCCCATAATAAGCAAAAGCCTCAAAATTCACTTCTTATTCATTAGACTGAAGAGCCCACAAGGCTAATTAATATCACACTTGCTGCACTACATTTAAGACTTTTCAAAAGAACCTTTAATGATTTGCCAAAATCCGATTCAGTGGTTAGAGCATCACCCCACAATTTTCTGCTTAGTACCAAGTGAAGGAAAGGTTTTTCAATGCTCCACCTATTTACCAACTGGGTGAAATGCACTAAAATGCAGATGTAGCCAGAATGAGAAAGACAATGCACATGGTCCCATACACGACAGCTCCAGCATCTACCAGCACCCTACCTGCTTTTGCCCAGTGATCTCAGATGCTCCAGTCCGATGCAGGAGGCACCAGACAAGCACTCTACAGGACTGAAAAAAATGCCCAGACCTAAAATTAAATATCTTTTCTTCATTTGAGCCCCTCCTAACAGCAGCTGCAAATCCAAACTTGCTCACGCTGGCTTAAGCTGATGCTCAAGGTGGTATTTGCAACCACTACAGATGTGTATGCTATTGTCTGTCTTCCAAAAAGGCAGTTGCTCCAGTCTGCCCAGAAAGGCCCTACCCATTTGCTAAAGAAGAGGGTTTCCCAGTGTGCAGAGAGCCGTAACATATACTAAAGAGAAGCACCAGGCTTCATTAAAAATAAATACACAAGTCTCCCAACTGCTGAGCCATCACTGCTGGTAGCAAGCTGGCTTAATAAGATTTTTTGCAGCATCTGTGAAACAAAGCTCCAGCGCTGGGAAGATGATTGCTGACATCAATAACCCACAAGACATTCAGTGTCAGATACAATCCTCAAACTCAACACAGCCATGGATCGCTCAATCCCAGACATGAATCTTCCTCAGAGAAGACAGACATTCCCCTTCCAACAGTCCTCACAATTCCTTCAGAAGCTGCCCCACATACACTGAAAAGGGACACCAACTTGAAGAGGAGCATAAAGCTTATTTTCAACTGGAAACTGGGTTTCTCTGCACTGTCCCCATTCTTCTCTTCCCACCTTGGTTGTCTAAAGACAACCTCCACAGCCCTGCAGGAAAAAGCCCCAACCAGAGTGAGAGAGACTGGTTCTCTTCCAGCAGCTCAGGTGCATTTGTCACAACCACCACTCACTTGACAGCATTCAGCCACAGCAGGTCTCACAGTGAAAGAGAAGAGCAGACATCAGAAGACCCAGCTTCTGTCCCCATCACCAGTTTCCCACACAAGCTTCAGCAGGTCTTTTAATCCCACTGTGCTCCCCATCCCCAGTCTGTACTTGTGGGAATCCTGAAAGATGAAACCAGCTTCAGGAAGGCAAGTAAATGCCATCTAATTAAAATACAAAATCTACATTATGGACAATGAAAGCTCAGGTCAGAAATCCTCAAGCTTCTCATCATGCCATGAGGCTCATCAAATACATGCAACAGTTCTGTCCCTACCTGAGCACGTCTGATCTCTCTGCACACAGAAGGCAGCAGGTATGGTCTCAGCAGCTGCCAAAAGACCTGCACACATCAGGCCTTGGGAAGGATCACCTTCAGCAATGAGAAGGAATTCATCATTTCAAACAGTGACAACCACAGGAGCAACACAAATTTATATGAAGAGCTGCGAGACAGCACTATAATCGAAGGCAGAAGCACGTCAGCTAGCCAGCATCCAGTCTCACCAGCAAACAGATCAGCATTCTTGAGATAGACGTGAGGTGGCTTGTGAACATATAAACTATCCTCATTTTAGGTACACAATGTGCCAAAGTATTTTTTTCCTAATGGTTAGATGGTGCAATCCAGTAAAAATTACAGCTAGAATTACATTTCAGGTCCATGATTCTCCCAAACTATGCCAGTAGTCCCAGACCATGTCCAAACATACTTAGGCTAGTTTAGCAAAGACGTCACCCCTACAGACCAAGCACCTCAGCACATGGATTTTTAAGCAGAGTTCTTCAGCAACACAAACTCATCCTGCCTGTGAACTGGAGATACAAACTTCAGGACACCTTCTCAAGTATCAGGAAACGCTGCATCCACAAACTAGCCTCGCTCCGCCCAAGAGCCACATCTTTATCAGAGCGTCTCATGCTGTTTAACCATGAAGCATCTTTCACAACACTAAATTGTCAAGTTCTTTCACAGCAAGCAGCAAGTCACAAAAGAGTTCTGCAATCTCCATCATGCTCATTTAGGGACAGACTTTCACAGACTATGGCTAACGTTTCTAAGCACCACTGCTCCAAATACTTTCCCTTTCATTTGTCATTGCTGCAGAGATGCTGCCACATGTTATAGAAGCACAACCGTATTGAGCTGTGGAATTGCACTGATGTAGCTATACCTTCAGTTTTGGGGGGGTTTTTAAATGAACCGGTAGAAAAGCAGTTTGCAAGAAAATTCCTACTTACATGAATTATTTCACCTGATGAATAGTCCCTGTAAGGAATCAGGGACTTTGAAGACAAAGAGACTACTGAAGTAAGCAAAGGTTTACAGAACTGCGTCCCAAGACCCCCACCAATCAGTCCCTAAATTGATAGAGATGCTTTTGCCGAGAGGACACAGATCTGCCAGGCCAGGCTCCTCTCCCTGTGGCACAGTTAGTTTTGCTTTTGGGGCACAACATGTTCTCAGTAACATCACCATGAATTTCAAACATTTCCTTTGATCCAGTAGAGCTTTACTTGCATCTACACTGGAGCAAGAAGGATCAGAATTCGAGCTTTTACATGCATCTTTCAGGCACATTTCTGGAATTTATTTTAACCTGCACAAGCTTGCTGCAATTGTTTCAGATGCTCTCCAAGCTATTCTCTCTCCCTTTTCCTATCCCCACACAAAACAGCAACAGTCGCATTGTCTTTTATGGGCTGAGGAAGTGAAGGAAGAGGAGGGACTTCCAGGAATTTTTAATTTATATATTTTCCCCCTTAACGGTTGAGGGTGGGTTTTTTATTTGTATACACATATGTAATGCATACGTATAGACATCAAGTGAAAGAATTCTGAGTGCTCAGTCTAGTCTTCATAGTTTTAAGCAACATCATTCCAGCACAGCAAGGATAACTACTGCTGTAGAGTTCTCTCCTCTTGCCTGACTCTATTTGAAAAGCTCTCTATATTAAGGCTTCTCATTAGTCATGTGAAGCCCAGTACCCTCGAGACAGTGGTTAATTCAACCATGACCTCCCTTTTGGGCATTTCCTGGCAAAAAATGGCCAGATGGAAGAGCTGAAGACTGCCAAACATTCACTGCAAGGGAAGTGCCAAAACAAGGGTCTTTATTGCTGATAAAAGCCATGGAAACATCAGAATGCAAAACAAAGTTGCTACCTTTTTTTTTTTTTTTTTTTTTTGCACTTCCATCTGCTTCACTAAAGCTGTGACTGCTGCTGCGATAGAATCAAAGGCACCGGTTTTCACCCCGAGGTTAAAATCTAGCACAGCAGCAAATAAGAAAAGTAATTTTCTTCCCTGTGTTAAATAATTAGGTTTATTCTCATATTACTACTAAGTTCCTCACACCAGGTACTCATTTTCTGTACTCTTCACCATGCTCATACTTAGGAGTCAGGCCTGATAAATGATAACTTTCCCCATTAGCCCTGGCTGGGCTAAAACGAAGGATGCTATTAAGGAGAAGAGGGGGTAAACTCTCATCCTCCACAATTCCCTAAAATTCCCGTTACCCTGCAGGTCAGACCTATATATTAATAAGATGTGGTGCTTATGCTATCCTGGATGTAAGGCCCACCATCTGGAAGTGCAGCTGTAAGAGGCATCCGTGGTGCTCAAGGATAATGACATTTAAATCTGCCAGGCGCATGAGTCTCGTCTGACTTCAGTGGTCAGTGCCGGCTGTGCGATGCAGAAAGGCCCAGCCTCCTCCGCTCTTCACCACCACATTTTTAGTACAGCTGGCTTCGAAACAAGCAGAGAAAAAACCCTCAGACCTTTTGGTGACTTCTACTCAAAGATCTCCAAACTCACAGTGACCCAAAAGCCAGGCAGGATTCTTCACAGCGTCCACAACGATAAACCACCCTAATTAATATACTGATCACCTTTATGCAGAGTACAGCTGTACCAATACATCTAGAGATGGATTATACTGGTAACACAGACACATTTATACCAGCTGAATGCTCTAAATATATATGCAACCAACAATTTATGCCTGCACAGGAGGAGGAATAACCTGTACCAAACAGAGATGCCATTTTGCCAGCAGAACAGCGTTCACACCAGAAGTCACACCAGCTGGACTTCTAATGGCCACCCAGAAATTATTACATTAAAGAAATCATACCCCTTGCAGTCATAATTATACTGGTACCAAAAAAATTCTTTGTGCAGACTGGGCCTTAAATCAATGTAGGGAATCCACACAAGGCATTGTTGCTGTTTAATTAGACAGCCATTAAAATCAATTTGTTTAAATCAAGACTTAAGACCTGAAACCACTTTTTGTCAGGAGCGTGGTTTTGTTACCTGCACACACGCTGACCTTGTAAATTAAGTCCCTGACTTTGACTGCTCACTCTTATGAGCTAAGAGTTAATTATACGCATAATAAACAAAAAGCAGCAGGGTAGGCGCTTCTGCTTTAGTGGTTTGAGGAAACCAGAACAATTCGTAGCAAGTCCGGATAACGCTGTGACAAACCGATACCAACAGTGAAGGGTGGTGTTGCATTGCACAAAAACACCAGTCTTGGCCACCCGAGAAATTTAACTCCTTTTTCATCCTTGCTGGTTTGCCACCACTGTTGCTAAATGGGCAAAACCTACTGCACATACAAATTATAAGACAGTAAGTTGGAATATGCTGCAACACAATTTACCTAGCTCTCAAACAAAAGCAGACAGAACAATGTATTTAGCATCCTGTCTCCATCGGGGGCTGTGCTCAACTATCCATGTCTGGAGTGATACAGCAAACCTCTGTCATACGGTGTCAATCTCAGGCATTAGACAGCTTTAAAAAGGGGGGGGGGGGGGGGGGAGGGAGGAAAAAAAAAAAGTGCCACTCCTTCAGTCTATTTTGCCCAGGTTTTTAATTTGCTGGAGCAGGGACCAGCTGATCTCTGTCGGTGCAGCAGCTGTGGTCCCATGGCTGAGCTGTGCTGCTCTGCTGAGGGCTGTGCCGGGGCTGTGTACGGGGCCAAAACACAGCCGCCACTGAGGGCGAAGCACTGTCAGCATCCCTGCTGCACTAGCAAACAGGATTACTGGCTAAAAGAAGATCATTCTTTTGCAAGCTCCTGAGAGAGAACTGGTTGTTGTTCTTGCATAGTGCAAAAGTGTTGCTCATCTGGGTTAGTGATGGCCGTGGAACTGGCATGGCAAAACCTGACAGGGAGCTGAATGCTTTGAGAGCTCACAGGAGCTCTGCAGAGCTTCGCGTCTCTACAGAAAGGGGTTCCTGAGGTCAGTGCACTGCTAAGAGTCTGTTGCTCTTTGGGGCCTCGCACCCTTACCTGGCAATAGCACATGAGGTAGAATGAAGGAAAAAGGGCTCCCAGCTTTTTTTCTTATGTCTCAGAAACTTGTTGCTTAAAGCAATCTGAGGGTTTCCAAGGGTGCAGTTAAGTGAACTGCTCAGGCTCTTCTCAAGATGGCCCCAAGCCCTTGTCCTACCACGAACCATTTCCAGCACTACTGAACTAACCTTGCCTGACTTTGTTTGGCAGTGAATCAGTGAACTGATGAATCAGCTGAATCAGTAAACTAAATGGGCCACATGTGCCATAGTGGGGCAGATGGGATGTGCATGCAGGGATAGATGGAAAGGAGAGGGGGTCCATTCCTTCCCGCTACAGCAAAGTCTTACCTTGAGAAACCACATGCTGGACACCTCAAAGCTGGTCCTGTTAGCTTGGGACTGCTCCGCTCACTCCTCGGCCAATCCCAACACACCCATTATATTGGGGCAGGTTTTTGGCTTGTTTGTTCTGCCCAAATTGGTGATAATGAGGTATCGGCATATATATTGCACCATACTGTATGGCTTGGGTAATTCCCCTATGGATTTAATTAATTAAGCCAAGTGCAAATGTGTAAATTCTGTATTTGTAAAAGTAAAGTGCTGGATTCCATTTTCGGAAAGGTTTTATTCTCTGAAACTGTTAATGTATTTCCATGGCTATCGCACTTTAAATGAACTCATGAGTTAAGAACAGTGACAGAGAATAAATTATCATACAGCTGGTAGGAGTGAAATAAATAAAAGGATATACATAAAAAATAAATGGATTCTGCCCCTGTGTGTGCAGAAGAACCAGTCCTTGATGATGAAAGGCTATTAACTGGCTTAGTGTAATTAACTGTTTTAGTGTTGCTTCAGAAGAGGGATTTGCAGTTCTTCCTTTGAAGTCAAATGTCGTCAGCATGTCTAGAGTGCAGTAGGAGCTCCTCTGCACTGAGAGACTACTGAGGAGATGCCAAGAGGAAGAAGGTGAGGAAGTCTGGGACAGAGGGGTCATATCAATCTTCTAATTTTTATATCTTCCCCCCCACCCCAAAAAATCTGCAGTCAGGTGAAAGAAATTGTCAGTGAAACAGAATTTGAAACTGAATTTTAGTCTCTGATGATCATCTTGCAATAATCTCTAGGCCAGTGGGAAGGTCCCTTTGTGTGTGTCATCCTAGGGTCAGTCAGTAAACATCCAATATAAGGAGCACATTTCAACCTGTGTTGAAGGCAGAAGAAAAGACAGGGCTAGCTCATCATTCTCAGCTATGTGATTCATGATATATACTGAGTTTGTGAAATCTGCTTCTTGAAGTTGAAGAAGGGACGTTAGAAAGTCTGTAAGTTGGTGTCATGGTGTGTCGTACAGCTCCTTTCTCCCTCTGTCTCATTGCTCACAAGTGAAGAGTGTGGGAGAGACAGACATGAGGAGAGGTGCTGTGTTGGCTTTACACAGTGTACAGTGCCCTTGCCCAGGCAGAAGCCTGTTTTGTTGGTTTTTTTTTTCTCTCTTTTGGCAGTACAAATTGGCTAAAAATGGTAAAAGAATGCCCCATCTTGCTTCAGTGCCTGGGTGTATCGGCACCTAGTGATAACAAGATTTGCAATTCAGGAAAACGGCTGTTTTTACTGATGAATCAACACCGGTTGTCACTTAAGAAAATGAAGCATATGGGATGATAGTGTTTGCCTGCGTGTCTGCTTCTTATCTGTGACAAAAGCTGTCACACACATAGGCTGTATGAACTGGTTGTGACACAGGGATAGTGTTTCAGAGACAAGTAAGATCCTAAAGCATCTTGAGCAGAGGAGTGAACAAGTCAGTGCCACAATGTGCGAAATGTCTTCTGCTGAGCACAGTCCTGGCTGGGTGGCTCAGGTGGCACCCAGACAGGTCAGGAGCAGCCAACCCACTTGAGACTGCACTTGAAGCAGTCCTGCCATGTCTGCTACTGTAGCTACTGATTCCTGCTGACTACCTGGCTCTGGGACTTGCACTCACAGGGCTGTACAGCCCAACCAGCTCACCAGCCCAGCTGAAACATAAACCCATAGCAGTGAGCAAACAATAAGCTGATGATCTTGTGATGAAGGCTGGGATACAGCCTCGAGAGCGGGATAGCTCTTTCTAGCAGACTTGGAGGCCTAATCTGAGTTTGCTGTGAATTTGCACCCTAAAATACATTGGTCTAGTGGCTAAAATGTTGCACTGATGCAGTGAAGTTTTGTTCCTAAGCCTTTTTCTGAGGGTCCACATATGTTTGGTGGTGAAGGTGGTGTCACACACACAAAAAATAGGGATCTAGACTCAGATTGTTCGGTGCCTCTTTTTTAAATCCAGAAAATGCGCACACACGTGCCACTTCATTAGTGAATTTTAATAAATGCATACTTGAAAGTACTTCCAGATTCTCTGCTGAAAAGCCCTACAGAAATGAAAAGCATTATTGTTATTAGTGTCATTCCTGGTGTGGGCTCTAAGCCTGGCATTGTGCTGAGATTTTCCTACTGAACAAAGCACTGATCATATCTTTCCTTCTGCTGGCTTCTTTGCACTGGAAATTCCTCTGCAGGGAAAGGATGGACTCAGGATTTAATAGGATAAATTGAGATTTAAATTTAGCTTGAGAGTTATTTCATGTATCCAAAACACCTCCTTGTGGTTAATTTCCAGGTTAACGTGTTTCTCTGAATGTACATTTCTTGTACCACTTGAAATTCTTTTTATTCTGCATCTTGAACTCCTTAAGAGCAAATGATTTATTTCACTGATGTTTAGTCCTGTCACTTTTTTTTTTTCCAATGCTCTCAAAAAAAGGTTGTGCAGAAGGGCATAAAATCCATACACAGAAAAAAATAAGTGCTGGTCTTTGCCTACAAGGTGATGCTATTGTCAGCAAATGTGAATAATCCTTTTTTCTTTTCTATAAAGGTCTGATCTTTCTTCCCCCTTATAAGATAAAACAGTCTGTCTGTCCTATAAATGCACAGTGAAGTGTAATTTCACATCAAATCTTTGTCCCACGGTCTGGTAATGTGATGTTCACCTAAAGGATAAGAGAGCTTGACAAGCTTCAGCTCACCAAAATGGTAATGTTCATCACTGCCTGAATCTAATTTGAGCTTCCTTTCTAGTTCACTTTCTAGGGAAGGAGACCTGGGAGACTGAATATGTAGGGGACAGGCTGTCGAGGGATGTTATTGCAAAGAACTGGAGGAAGAGAACTACCCTCTGAGAGATGGGGCATTTTTAGTCTCTTTCTCCTGTTTTGTTACATGAAAATCAGATGAGCCTTGGGACTCTCAAAAGTACTCAAGTAATCTGATTCTTGGGTTGTCTGGTTTGTTGCGGTGCTTTTTTTTCTTTTTTTTTCTTTTTTTTTTTTTTTTTTGGGTGTTGTTTTTTTGTTTGTTTGGTTGTTGGTGTGTTTTCTTTTTTTTGAAATACCCTTGCCAGTGTATGCCTTTCCTATTTTCTGTTGCCCCTTGGAGAACCAGTGTTGTTGTTATCAGCTGTTTCTTCTAGCAGATTCATTAGTATTCCTGCTACGCTGTTTAGACTTGATTTTTCTAATATGTAGATCAAACACTTTCTTTTTTCATTTTTGCTCTGAAAATTTGTATGGATCAATCTTATTGACCTTCTTACACTTTGACAAACTTTAATTAAGTCTCCTACACAAAACCTCATGTAAAAGGAGAAAAGGGCAATATCAAGGGTATGTTTGTTTACACCGCTCTGGGTCAAGGACACTCTAAATGTTGCTAAGACCTTATTGATCATTTATGAATAATTTTGTTCAAAGATCAGATCTGTCACAGATTGTGGATTTCTTTTCCTGGGGCCTGGAAAGATAGTAAGTTTCTATTTTCTGTTTAGGTCAGGATGTGACAGCACGTTCTGACAATGGTAGTCTGAGACCAATGTGCTTCTTATTAAAGATGAAACTGGACTGAAGAAGTCAGCAGGGTTCTGCTCATGATGCTTTCTAAAGGTAATGGGCTGAATCTTCCATACGTTGGCAAAAGTTTAATAGCTTCAGTGGAGCTACTTCTGTATGCTGGGGATCTGATGTTTACCCTATGCCTCACATAGGAATATATTTAAAAACAAATAAACAAAAACCCTTTTAAAAAAAAAAGCTAACAAAAAGCAGAAAAGGAAAAAGAGAAAAAATACTCAGAAGGCATCATATTTGAAAGCTGCTTCATTAGGCATCTGTGCAGTGCAGGTATAAAAGCTATAATAAGTGCGTTTTCTCAGAATATTTTACATTCAGTAAACTTATGTCACAGAGACATTGACTCACTACTTCTCCTTCCAGAGGGAAAGTCAGAATTCGACTCATTGCTTATAATTCCTTAAAATACAGGGAGGGTTTTGAGCAAACCCTATCTATACATTGAACAATAATAGTAATTAATGTGAAGCATGGCAGTCAGGCTGTGATTGAAGGATGCTGTCTGATGTGCTCTCAGCACATGAACCTTTTGGTCCTTGCCAGTCAGATTAGGAGCAGCTTTTCAAACAGTCACATAGCAGGATTGCCACAAAGGTTTATACTAATGATTAGGGAGCATATAATTAAAGCCACTCCCAAACTGGGAAAGCATTCTCAGCAGACTTCAGAAACTCTAAAATGCTTGTTTATTCAATAATTATGGAGCATAATTATGGTAATGAGGTTAGCTCAGATTTACATATTAGCAATGCATTTTAATGATCTGATTATACAAAAGTGAGATACAATAGATTAAATTTTATATGGAAAATTTGTTGCCAGACCGGAATCGTAAGACAAAAAAACCACCACCAAATAGATTTATAAGAGCTCAGGGAATTACCATGTAATAAATCCTATGATTGTAACGAAGTAACTAGAGCAGAAAAAAATTCAAATCATTGCATGAACAGAAATCCCCAGCTGTAAAACTACTGCTGAGTGACATTAAAGATTTTTTTTTTTTTTACTTCAAACTATTTTTTAAAAATATCATCAAATGGGCTACAGAGTCCTTGGAGACAATTTTGTGAGAACAGTCACTGCCTTTGTTTCTGAACAGTGAAGTTAGCAAGTCTAGATAAAGGAAATGACCCTCCTGTTTTCTCACCCGGCTCTCATCTTTTCTTTCATCTGTCTCATCCTTTCTTCCTTTCATCCAAGTTTTGCTTCTCTTGCTTTCATTCAGTGGTGTTCTCTCAAAAAGCCCTGCTATGTTTTCTACCAATAACATTTGTATTTCTGTAGTTGGAATAATTGTATTTCCTTCATGTATGGCTTTTTTTTTTTTTCCTTCTTTCCTGGGCTCTGTAAAAAGCTTTCAAATTTTGTTTTAAAGGAACAATTTAGCTCTTCAGTCTTTGCTTTGGTAATACAATATTGTCTTTTACTCATTAAATGTCCTCCTTTTCTTGTTTTAAGAGGTTAGTGATTTATTTTGTGCAGCATTGCAGCAAATTGGATGATCCTTAAGTCAGGGAAATCAAAGCAAGGCTGCATGTGATGTGCTAACTAGCAAAAGGGGATAACGTGCTGAAATATTCTGTTTGTATTTGAGGGGCTTGATCGTTGTGGGTTTTTTTCATGGTAAATAATTATAAGACCAGGTGGAATACCGTGAATAATAGTGAAATTAAAATGTGAACATTAAATAATCCTGAGAGTGCCGAGACAAGGATGTTCTTTCCCCACAAGGCAGAGTGATAAGTACTGTTTTGTCATCATAATTCAATCTATGCACCAGTTTAGCTCTGTTGGAAATGGCCTCTGCTCCAGCCCATCACCGTGGGTTCAAGGACTACCTAACCACAGTGGCTCCTGCAGTGAACAGAAACTGCAAAGCAGACAGGGATGGGAAAATCTGGCACTGTAAGAAGCAGCATCTCTGGGAATAGTAACACTGGTTTACTGTCAGTTCCCGGTAGCACCCTGGGACACCCAGTTCTGCCCAGAGTTTGTCACAGCAGTCGTTAGAAACTCCCATAGCAAATGCTGATCTGAACTATCACATCCAAAACGGTTTGCTCTAAAGTTTAGTGCCTAAGTCTTGAATCTTTATGTGAAGTACGTTCTTGTATTTTGCTTTAAAAAAACAGAGTTCTTAGTAAAATCCAGTTCTAGCGAGCTGACTTCCAGGACAAAGATGGAGAACCAGTAAACACCTTGGAAGAGGGAGAAGGCAAGGCATTTTGCCTAGGTTCAGGTTAACCTTATTTTTAAGATTGCCAGTGCTCATTCTTTCAAGCAGTAAATGGATACCAAGGATGTGTTTTTTACTCATACTTGATTCCACACTATTCGAAGCACACAACCTAAACCTGTGTTTTATGCGCATCTTTAAAATGTTGTGAAAAAGCAGATCCCCCAGGGGCTGCATTTCCAAGCTTGTCCTTATCCAAACCCTCATGGCATTATTTTTCAGACGCAGTTTTTTTTAGGTTGCATTGACAATATCATCATTTGTTCTCTTAGACAGCAGCCTTTGAAAAATCTAGTCTGAAGTCTATCGTCAAGACAACTTAGGCTTCAGTATTAAATACAAGATTTTGTCATCTCTTTTTGTTTGTTTACATTTTCTTGCAGTGTGGGTCATTTCATCCTTTCTGTATCAGAACACAAGGGATGGACTTTGCCAGATCTTGTGTTTTCTTCTTCCCAGAGAGGGACATACATGCTTGCCCTCTCTTTGTCTTTATTTGCGTACAGGTCTTCTGGAGCGAACCTAATCTTGCTGGCATTGTTTGCCCATGTTTTAGGGTTTGCTTGCTGTTTGCCGTGTGCTGAGGAAGATGACTGAATTGTGCTGTTTACACTGTTCTCTGTGCTGGACAAGGGCATCTCTCAAATGCAAGGCACAGTATTTTGATTGGCATATTTTTGCAGGGGACTCTATTAAACGAGGATTTGCTTTAACTCTTAGCAGCAACACTTAGGAGAACTAAACCAGCCCTACTCCAAAGGCCTGTTATCTTTCATGGGTTATAATACTTTATTCACATGACAATAGCCTCGTAAGTTTACACACAAATATCTCCTCCTTTCCTCAGTGCTGTTAATATTAAAGAATTGACTAACTTCAGATTTAGTATCGGGTGTTGCCCTTGAGGAGAACTGGATGAGAAGTATTACTTGCATTTCAGGTTTTCTGCTGAAATCAGTAGGAGATGAGTCACAGAAGTGCAAAGATGGCAAAAAGCCAGTCTTTGTGAAGAGCAAGCTCTTTATCTTTCTTCTTCATAGCTCCTTGCAGGAACATCTCTGGTGGTTGTCCTGGAAGCAGTTTCATTGTCACGTATTTAATACAACCTTCCCTTTCAATAAAAGATGTTTCTTTATCTTTCTAATTAAAGCTTAGACTTCAAAATGTTATATATTGTCTGTGGCTTCAATGATCTTCTAAAAGAAGACAAATAACCCTTTCTTTAGGGAAAAAAAGATCTCATTGCCATCTATACTTCATGGATTTTGAGGTCTGCAGATGAGCATTGTGAATTGCGTAAATCCGATGGATGTTTGGTGCTTCAACACAGAACCACGTCACCCAGGATGTTATTGCCTGAGGCTTGGAATAGAGAAAGCTGCAAGTCTCTGCCAGACACACTACAGACATACTGATATATCTTTGCAGTGTATTCTTACTGCCCAAATACAAGCTTGATAAGTTCATGTAAAAGTCAAGCAATAAAAATATCTCCACGCTAGGCTGAGAATAGTCATATCCTTTCTTTGCAAAGTCAAACATAAATGATCCTGCTCATTTAAAAATCTCCCTGCTGTGTTGCCCTAGCCTATTTCTCTCTTATACTATGACTCTTAACTGTGCTCGTTGTTCTGGTCTGTTTTTGCCATTGTGAGGACACTGAAGGAAGAGGAGAGCTTTCCACTTTTCTTTGGCCTGTGTGCCCCGCCTGGGAATGCTCCATGACATGTTTTTCCTGAGCCAGCCTGGCTCACAGCTTTCCTTTCAAGCCATCTTTGTTGAGCTTTTCAGCTTTCAGATCCTTCTTCCTGGGAAGGATATAGTTAGAAGGAATTCTGTCCATGAAAAGTAATTGAGCTTTGAGATCTTTCAATCTACCTATGAACTTCTGGGCTTGTGAGTGTCCACTGTTAGTTCTGCTGCCTTTGAGTGAAGCTGGTTAACTGTAATTGGCAGTGAAACATTTTTCAAATCTTTGGTACGAAAGATGCTAGACAAGCAATAAATTACACCATGTTCTGCTTTATGAAACACATGAAAAACTTAGTGAAAATAAAACAACTCTATAAATCCAGCTTCTTGATACCCAAAGCACGTGATTTCTTGCAAGGTGACTGGTGAAACCGCTGTGCCTCTCAGTGTTATTCTTAAGGGGGATAGTCTCATAGTAGCTTAAATATATATGACAAAACTAAACATGCGAATATACATATGCATATCTACAATATATACAAATAATAATATATTACTTCAAGAAAGTGTTACCCTTTTCTCCTCCCTGAGATTTTAGGTACTGTTTAAAGGATGTACCAGAGAAGCAGGTTTCGTGAAGTGAAAATGGGCTCAAGGGGCTCTGCAGCCATGAGAAGACCAAGTGCTGGGTTATTTCTCAGGCTGGAAACTGCTTTCAGGGGCACCATGCCTCCCCCTGAGGACTCAGTCAGGGTACTGGCCCCAGTTGACCTGCTGTAGTGGGGGCCTGCTCTCAGCTTCCTGGGCAGTTTCTCATCTTTTAAGCACAAACTGAATATTTTTTTCTTTTGCTCTGTGTAATTACTCAAAATAATAGTAAATATAGTCTCTAATGATGGTTTCTGTACAACTGTGGTGCTGAAGTAACAGGGAGTACTTCTTGAATGTGATTTGCTTTGCTGGGTCGGAGATGTGTGCTGCCTCTCCCAGCACGGTCAGTCCTTGTCTAGCGGTGTCACTTGTGGCAGTCGGTCACTAGAAAGTACATGATTTAGAAATGAAATTGCAGATTTACATGAATTCATTGTATCAAAGAAATGCAGAAAAGCACTCATGCCTGAAGTTAGCAAACAGGGACTTGGGGGCTCTCTAGAGACTAGGGGTATCAAACACCTCCTGTCTCCAGACAGACTGAGGCATGGAGGTGCCTTTCCAGCTAAAGGTAGGGAGATGGAAGGGCCTCATGGGCACGCCATGTTGAAAACCAGGGCCATGTAGTTTGTTGGGTTTAAATGAGTAATAGTAGAGGTGTTCATAGGAATTTTTGATTGATTTTTTGTTACTTGACATACATACCTCTTGAAGCCTCAGAGCACCAGCAAATAGGGGAAGATTTCAGCCAGTCTGCATCTGATATGCTGTAGCTGTTGATTCTAAATGCCTTCCCTGCCCCGGGTTTCTGCTAGTTCCATTTCAGGTGTGTAAATTATCTGTCCCCTGTGCCTAGGGACAGGGGCACTCCTGGGCCACCTGTGATTGACCTGGCCAAGCTACCTGGTTTTGGAGGATGGTGGTTTTGGTGTGGTGGGTTGTTTTGTTTGGTTGGTTGGTTGGTTTTGTGGAGTTTTTTGTTTGGTTGGTTTGTTTTGTTTTGTTTTTTTGTTTTTCCTCTCTGGATTTCCTTTTCTCAGGATTGGTGCATGTCAGAAGTGGATGGGAGGGCTTGGCAGTGAGTGTAAGTTAACAGACAGGATCTGCCCAGTGGAGGTGAGGGATTTGGGCTACTGTGAGCATTGAGATTTTAGTCTGGCTTATTGAGTACCATAACCCTGCCACTAAGTGTATGGTCACAGCCTTGGTGACTTCAGTTTGCCATGCCAGCAGTGGTGCATACTGGTTGCATGAGGTTGATCCTACCAAAGATCAGGGAGACTGGAAACCTCCTTGCGGAGAATGAACAAAACTGCACAGTGATGGTCAGTAGCCCTTCCTATCCTGAGGTCTCACAGAGCTGAGGTTCAACATTAATCCTGTCATTAGTAGGCTATCCCACTGCATACCAGTATCTCTGGTGTCTGTAGAGGACTGCTGAGGTGCAAGAGAGGAAGAGGAGATCTGTGGAGGCAATCTGGGCATCCCCACACCCACTTCCATTTCCACTGTAATGTTTAAGCCATTTCACATTCAAATCCTGTCTTTTGTCTCACTTGCTGCAGGAAAGGTACAGAGTGGTAAACAACTGCTGGGGATAAATGAGCTTGTCATGCTAAGTGTATTCCTAGAGGGGTGCTGTGCTGCCTTTTTTTTTTCCTCTATAAAAACCAGCTGGCCCACAGTGGCTGTAATATCTAATCCTATGATAAAAGCAGGATTCAAGTCCCCTGGTCCTTGCAGAGCATCTCCCGCCACCTCCTTGCCTGCTGTTCATGGAGGACACCTGTGGCTCCGCTGCAAACAGCCCACGAGCGGCTCGTTGAGATCTTTTCCATCAACAGCTTTTTGCTACATAGGCAGGAGGCGTCTCTTCGATCAGTGCCTTGGAGCCTGCTTTATGTTCTCTCCCGTTGTCTCAGGTACGGCATAGGCAGCATAATGCCATGAGCACAGCCTGGAAGGGCAGACAGGGCCAACTGATCTGGGTAGGGACAGAGTGATCCGAATGGCAGGAACTCAGAGAAAGGAAGTTTAATCCTGATTAACTCACTGTTTGTTTTTTCTTTTCTGCAGAAAATATCTGTGAAGAATGAGGCAGTAGCAGTAAGTGATTGCATGAAGGGCACAATAATGAAAGCCACGGCCCATCAAGAAAAGAATTTTTGTTTGCTGAGTAGCTTGTGGCTTTTGAATACTGTAGTTTTTGAATACTGTTACAGTAATAATGGGTAATTAGAGTAATAGTAGTTGTATTACATCTTGAAGCAAACAGTCATTAAAAATAATTGGTCTTAAAATGTATATACTGCTGCACAGAAAGATTTTAACATTGTAAAACAGAAATAATTTTCACCAGCAGGATAGCCTATTTCTAAGCCAACAAAACCTTTTTCTACACTACTATATAATTTGTTGGATTCCAGGATTTCATGGGTACTTATGGCTGATGCTCTTCCCATATTTTAGTACTATCCCCATAGGCTCCCACAAAACAGGCAAATTCTGTTCACTGTTTTTTGCAGAGGATTGAGACTGGAGCCCCCCAAGCTGAGGATAGGTACTTAGTGAGGATTTGGGTGCCCCATCCAAAATGATGATCCTGGAAGTCTGCTTAGATGTCACCTAATGCCGAAGGTGGTTGAAGTCTTATAGTTCACTCATGTCTTTATTGTGATTTCATTTTCCAGCACTAAGAGTTCTGCTTTGGCCCAGACTACCTCTGCTTTCACAGAGCTGAGATGGTGTGATCCCCGCTGTAGGATCTCTGTGTTCTCTGTGCCAAAATTCATGCTGGCCTGGTCTCGCTCCCGGGGTATTGTGCAGGCAATGTGGAAGAAAGGGCCGGATTCACAGCCCCACACCAAGACCTCAAGGCATGAGGTTGCAATACCTGATTTTAGCTACAAATTCATTCGTGGCTGTGCTTGTAAGGGAGCTGCCTGAAGTCAAAAGGAAAGTCTTTAGAATTGTAATGAGCTTCCTGGGTCACCAACAGGGTGAGTTTGTTTTCTGCTACATTGTGGTGCTTTGCTTCTCATGAATTCTGGTTTCAGAAGTCTTGCTAGAACCCCAAGGGTAGGGGTGTGTGTGAAGTGCTTCAAGAGGGACTTTATTTTTTTTATAGGTCCCACCTTTAAAAAGGGTAGTGGTTCCTTAGCTGTAGTAGTCTCTTCCACAATATAGCACAAAAGAAAGACTGATCTTGCAGTACCCGTAGGCCCTAGTCTGCATCATGGTCCCAGGTAAAACAATATCATCATCAGTATCAGGCATTGTGTGCCCAGCACCACTGGCTGTTCCTCACTGGATCATGTCACTAAGAGCAGCCTCTTTTCCCTTGTAACTTTGCTGCTGCTCTGTGGAGGAAGTGGGAGAAGGTCCTCTTCTAAGCTGGGACTGAAAACATGGTGTCCCAGCAAGACTTCAGGTGTGTGTCTTGCCCAGTAGCCAGCCTTTCCTGGTGCAGCACCTGGTCTCTGCAGTATGGCCGACTGCTGTAATTGGAGGCCTTATAGGAAAAGAAACCTGCGGTGCCCCTTCCCATCAGGTAAGACACTGATGGTGGCACATGTGGATACCCCTTACTGCACCTGACTGTCCTTCATTCACTTCATCGCTTTGATAGACGATTTTTAGAACATTTTCCAACTGCCTGAAGTGAAAGTTTAGTTAGACATTTAATCATTGCTGCACATCCAATTTAAAGAAGTTAAAAAATTCATAGTTCTGCCAGTAGAATAAAGTCTTCTGCTAGATAGAATATGGTGTTATGTACTTTGACATGCTTTGCTTCCTCAAAAACCTGACAAGATGCAAAATTCTGGTATATCTCAACAGAAAAGTTGGTAATACAGATTGCAAAGGGAATGTGTAAAAGATAACCCCAAGCTATTCAGTGCTGCTGTCTCCTGGCTTTCAGCTCTGTTCTCCCTTAGCTTTGGTATTTTCACTTCTGTTCTGATGTCTACCTAAGGAAATAATTTGAACTGTCGACTTTCTTGTTTATCTGTATGAAACTTTGGGGATCAAAGTCGGGATCTAAATGGCTGTGCAGGAATACAAGAGGAAACAGTTTTCTGTCCCTGTGAACCTCTGCTTGCTTCCTGCTCTGAGATGGCAAGAACAGCATCACAAGCAGAGCCGCATGCCTGGGCTTTGCAGGAAAGGTTTTGGAGGAGGGTACGGCCCCCAGGTGTAATCTCGTCTCTCTCTAGCCAAGCTTGCCCTGGAGGGCTGATTGCTTTTCTCTATGAGCAAGGGGGACCAAAGTGGTGTCCTTTGATTCCTTTTCCACAGCTGTTCCTGGAATTAGTTGGAGATAGGTGATTTGACACTTCCAAATGAAAAAGCAATTGCAAATAGGATAGTTTGGAATACTCAAAAGCTTTTCAGCCTTCATGCTCTTCCTTCTCCCAAATACTTGGGTGAGGTGAGGGGTGGTGTTTGTGACTTGTGAGATAGAAACAAAAACCAAAACAAAACGAAAATGGGTCTTGAACATGTTTCATTTCCAAGTTTCTTTAGACCCAGGTCAAGTCCCACTTTCATTCTCTGTGGGAATTTCCAAGCTAAAAACTCTTCCATCCATGTGATTTTCCCAAAATGCAACCTCCATGCCATTTCAAGTGTTTGTCTTCAGATTTGGATAGCAGTAGTTCATTCTGGAGGACCTCAGTGTGAAAGCTTCATGCCTTTCTTGTACAAAGAAACATGCTGTGGGGAGAATCAACCAGTCAGAAATACACATGGGCACCTTCTCTTTGCGCATTGGGATATGCAGTGACGTTTCCAACATTGGTGCAAAAAGCTCACATTGCCATGGAAAAAAGTTTTCTTATAAGTTAATTGAGATAATTGGTAACGTGAGCAGTAAGATGACTTTTTGGGATATGGGCCTAAGGTCACTTCATGCAGTATCTCTGAACTTTTAGCACAGTGTTAAGCTCTTCACCAAAAAGGTATATCCTGTATGTGTAGCCATATGAGATCTTATATTGCTCTTCTCAGTGACGTCCAATGATAGGACAAGTGGCAACGGGACAAGCTGGAACATAGGAGGTTCCGTGTAAACGTAAGGAGAAACTTTTTCACAGTGTGGGTGATGGAGCTTGGAACAGGCTGCCCAGGGAGGTTGTGGAGTCTCCTTCTCTGGAGACTTTCAAACCCCACCTGGATGTGTTCCTGTGTGACCTAATCTAGGGGATCCTGCTTTGGATTGGGTGTTGGACTGGATGATCTTTTGAGGTCCCTTCCAACCCCCGACATTCTGTGATACTGTGTTGTTTTGTTCAGACTTTGTTGCAATTAGCTCCATGATTGCATGAAATGTTTCCCTCAGTTAAAAGAGTTGATTTCTGTTCTTGTGTGCGTGTATTCTTAGGCTTTTTCTTACTTGCCACTCCCTTGGGGCTGGTATTGTTTGCTCCATTTGTATGCTACTGAAATACTTGCATTTTTTTCTCTGATCTGAAAACGCAGAAGAAACAGTGAAGGAGATTTGCTGCAAAAGCTGTGCAAATATTCAAATAAATCAGCCAGCTTCCTTGGCAAATACACTCTTGGTATTATGCATTCCCTTTTACTAAAAGATAATGACTGAAATGTTAAAAAAGACTCCTTTCTGTGACATTCTAAAAGATTTTTCAGAGAATGAGCCTAGCGGTGTTGAAATGTGGTGCAGCAGTTATTTGAGAACACAGCCTTAGAAAGGGCACATCCTGGCACTGCAACATGTTTGAGAGATAAGAATGAAGCCCCATGTCCTGAGCAAATGGAGCCTGTGCTTAGTTTCAAGAAATGCCATGTGCATCTCCTTTAAGAAACCACTAATTACACACCATTAGAAAATAATGATGAGACTGCTAATCAGCTGCCGCTCCATACTCTTCAGTGTGCCGTGTTTGCAACTCTTGGAATTATTCTTTCAGCTATTTTCAATGTTTTTCATTAACAAGATTGTCTGCTCTTCCAGTTTGTTTACTTGAATAAAAAATAGTTTCGACTTTCATTTTGCTTCATGAAGCTCTTGGGAAAAGAGTTTATTTTTGCGGTGATTTAAATAGTCACAATTAAACTGGGACTTGTATCTTGCAGTATTTTTTGCTATCAATAGAGATTGGAGTGCCTCTTCTCCAGGGCAGAACTTGGCTCAAGTCTCATGAGCAAAGCTATGAAGAGAAATGGTCTCAATGAACAGCTTATCCTTTGTTACCTTCACAGACTGAATTAAACCTGTAAAGTTAAATCCGCCCTGGAATTAAGTAGTTTGGGTGAAAAGGACCTGAGAGAATGGCACAGTACCTTGGTTGCAGACTATTTAACACCAGGGGTGGTTTCTTTCCAATTTGTAAAAGATTTTGTCTGTTTGTAGGGTTCTCTTCTAAATACTTCTAAATACTTCTGCTCTTCCCTTACAAATATTCAGTTGCCTGGTCTCAAGGGGGAGCACAATGTGAAGAATAATCTGCTGGAGCAGAGGGCAGAGATACCAGGCCACTGGCTGCTGTTTGTATCTGTGTGACAGTCACAGAGCAGTCCTTTTTGCTTTAGCTTCCCAGTCACTAAGTTGGAGAGAATTATGTTTTCCCACCTTTCTGTTTTGGGGTCCACAAATAAAGAATACTTTCTTCACATGATGTCTTTTGCAGTTTTCATATAAAATGGTAGTATCTGGCAGCTCTGGTCCATCCTGGTTTGTTTGTGTGTTTTAGAAGTCGAAGAGATGTACTAGAAAAATTACTGTAATTTTGTCATGACTCTTAAGTCCCTTGTGAGCAAGGATGGCAGTACTTGAACTGCATAGGTCAGTTGTCTGAACGAGATTATAACCAATAATGATATTTTATTGCACAATTTGCTGGACTACTCAGCTGTACCTGTATGATGGAGTTAACGTTTCTCTTCCTCCACCTGTTACAGAGCTGTGCCTTTACCAGTGACACATATTTGGCAGAGGGGTATCTAACAAAACATGAAAGTATTGCTTATCACAACAAAGTTGTTACTGCTTGGTCCGTATTCTTCACTTGTCACACAATCTTGAAGTATATGATCAGGGAGAATTAACTAGATGTTTCTGCTGCTTTATTTTTTATTACTGGTTATCAAAAAATCCCTTATAGAGAATTCATGGTCTTGCCAGAAATGCTGGCACTTGCTGACCACCAAACAGATGTGCCCTGTGATTGGTACAGCTTTTGATTTGATTCAGTGATGATCAGACCAGTATTTGTGAAACTGGGGTAAGTAAGGGAGGTGCAGCATTAGCCCAAGCAGGTGTCTATTCAGCAGCAGCACCAATGCTACTTGTTCCTGAATAGGTGTCACCTTAAGCATGTTGGGCTTTGCTGTCTATATGTTATTTTACTCAAATATGAGTCTGATGAGCATTTCTGCTTGGAAATATGGAAAGGGATTGGAAAAAGGGGCAAATCATTTTATATGCTTTGCAAATACAATTGTTAATTTCTTTGCCAGTTACTACCTCATTTTTTGACACTTTCTATCTGTAGTCCCATTCTTTCTGAGCAGATCAATGAGAGAATGAATATAATTGTTCATCTTTACTTTCCGTTGCTGTAGGCCTATAGAAGGCTTGCTCATACACACACCAGCCTTGCTGCTTCCGTTGTCCCCCTCTCCTCAGTCCTGCATCTGGATTTGGAGGCAGCTTGTACAAGTGCTGATAATGGACTCACCCCTCTGTCTACCTGATGTGCTTTCAATACAACATTGTCTCTGCAACTTGTCTGACCACCCTGAGGATTAGCTGACCTGAGCAGAAAGTAAAGGGCAGCTAATTCCCTCTTTTCAACTTGTTAGAGAGCACGATTACACTAACAATCTATGCTCATTTGGAGGGGCAGGATGGCAAATGGAAATGCCATGCAGAGATTGTTATGCAGGAGTATAAAGTGGCAGAAGGCCAAGCAAGCTTGCCACAATTAATCTCTTTAGGGAAGATGCCAGCTCAAATGCTCATGTACTATCTTCTGTTTGCTGATTCATGGCTGGAATAAGGATCAGCCTTTTTTTTTTTTTTTTTTTCTTTTCCTTTTTTTTTTTCCTCTTCTGGCTGAAGGTAATAATGAGAAGGAAAGGAGACTGGTCCTATCAAGAAAATAAAACGGAGCCAGATTGCATCAACAATATCATACCCCACGTGGGTTAGCCCTGATGCTTGCAAGATAAACTATTTGGCTCTGATTTCCCGTTGTTCCTTCTCCTGCTTGGAATATGTAAATAGATGAAGATTATCTGTAATTTATTTTTGGAAACTGACTGCTTATCTATGCATTAGTATGTAAAAGTACACGCTTGAGATGACAAGTTGGTTACTTGCTATGCAGTGGAGTGTGGCACTGCACAGGCCTGTGCCAGAAAGTTGTACCCAGAATCTCTTGGAAATTAAATTAAGTATGATAAATGGTACATTTAGGGTGAGGAGGGCTGTACGTTTTAGGAGTCACTTCTGGATTGCTAAAGAGGAGACCATATTAGATACAGTATTCTAAAGAAAGAGTGAATTAACAACAAACATCCCAAAACATGTGAGGCAGCTAAATTGTGAAGGAGGTGAAGGGATGAGGAAGAACCTCACAAGAGCACCTTGCAGATTAGGATGTGACAAAGGGCTTTTAATTAAAAAAAAATATATAATTCATGTTAACTTATTTGAAGAAAGAGGATGCATTGCTGCACTGAAACTGTGGGCAGGGGGAGCCACTGCCTACAGTGGAACAGCAAAGATGACATGGGCTTCCTCACCCCAAGGTGTGGAGTTGTAGAACTTGTTGGCTCTAGCCAACTTTTAAAAGAGGATTTTTCACCTTTATTCTGTTCCTCTAAGGTGTAAAATTAAGAAAAGCCCTAACTGATCTGTTCAAAAGGTAATTGAGCAAGACAGATCCTCTTGGCTTCTGCAGAGGGGTGAGAGCTTGCCCTGTATTTCCATCTCTGCTTCCTTCCGCCATAACTGGGTCTCAGCTGACGTGGCAATGGCCAGGCAGGAGGAAGCAGTTTCCTAATTGCCAGACACTGTACCACCCAAAGGTACTTCACATCTGCTCAGGTAGCTACTTGATTTTATGAGTATGTAATGAGCTATTGTTAAACCAAAGAAAAAGCAGTTCCATTTGACTTATGTTCTTAAGGATTCAGAAAGGCGTTTATGACAATTATTACTGATACATTGACAATCAGTTCTGAGGTAGTTGGATAAAGCCAGCTGCAATGGTTTCAGTCAGTGTAATAGATTAAGATGATAAATCCAACAAGGCCTGCCTAGCAAAGCTACCACTGAACTAACATATTCTTTTCTCTCCCTTAAGAATTACTTCCATTGATGGATAATCTTTGCAGAACAGGAAGCTTTTAAATCTCCAGACAGTGGATAATAGATGCAAATTTGTGACCCTCATATGCAGTGAACTAATAAGCTCTGCTGATCAGGGAACATGATAAGTGTGACACTTTATCAGGCAGTAAAAGCTGATTAGTTTGTGCATGTTTAGCTGTCTATATGCCTTGTTATTGGAAAGGTTTTAGATAGTAGTAATAATTGGAATGGATGTGGCTTCATTTCCTTTGACATAGAAAAGGGAGGAAAGAAAAGAAAAAAGAAAGCGAATGCAAAGCATTCATTCTTCATCCCTGGAGTGAAACAGATTGAGCAAAGTAATCCTGGAGGATTCAGAATAACTGTATCTCTGGCTGCATCTAAGTTGAGTGACAGAACTCTTTCACCATGTTGCAGTTTGGGGTGGATCTATGACGAAAAGATAGAGAAGATGGGGATACTGCAGAAGTTCCTGCACAGGTCAGCTGTAGTAGATAAATGGGTCAAATGAGAATGACAGCAGCATAAGCCATCAGGAGGGGGAAAAACCCACAAGCTGCGTTAATTTATTTATAAGTACTTTCAGAGATAGAAAGAAGTCATTTTATAGCAAACACCTCAGCTAATTCATGCAGCTTATTGTTACGCTTGAAATGGTGTCCTTTCCATTTCCCCTCCTGTGCCATAAAACATAACTTGAACACAATCAAGGTTGTGCTGTCCTTGTCCATTCTGGGCTGACTGAGGCTGTTGCTTTTTGTGTGTTTTTTATCCTGTCCTGTGGTGGAAGAATCTTTGAGAACAAGACAGTAAATAAGATCATCTCAACCCACTAAATGATGCGTGTGGTCCCAGAAGGTTTCAGCCATAAAGAAGACTCAAGGAGTTCTGAAGATGCAGTTGAGGCACTGGAGAAAGATGCTCAGGTGTAACATGCACCTGGTGGTACGCAGAACAGTCCTGGAGAATCTCCCAGCAGCAGCTATGGTTATCAGGGAAATGAGAAGCAGCCCCATAGTTCATATAATAATTTGGGTTAGGAAATCTCAGATAAGGCTCTGAAGATCAGTCAAAGCTCACAACTGGCTGCCCATAATAATTTAGAGCAAACAACTTGTCTAGGTCTTTTGTTATATTTTCTTTTTTTTTTTTTTTGCCTGATCTGTTATGGATCAGCATGAATTTTGTGGCAGATGGCGTGGGTTAAGATATAGGGGAAATAGGAACTCTCACAGAGGTTTCAGCCAGCAAACTGTGAATGAAGTTGGAGCACATGGCTTTCCTTGAGCTGACCCAGTAATGCCAGTACAAGAAGCTGAAGAATGGTGGTTTGCTGTGATTCAGGCAGCAAAGACTACGTTTCATATGTGGAGAATTTCTAATTGTGGTGTCCCTTTTTAGGAACTTTAGCTTGGAACTACTGAATTCAGCTCTAGATGTAAAATGGAAATTACAGTGTAGTTCAGTGAGAGAAGTGGTATCATTGTGTGAGACTTGAGGAAGCTGCAGAAGAGTGTGGGAAAAACCTGGATTTGAACATGGGTTAGTCCACTCTGCCTCCAGATAAATGAAGCAGAAAGCAATTTTATGCTTGGTGAATTTTGCTGTGAAAGTGGTTACTGCACAGATAGGACCCTGCTTTGCTCTATGAAAATTCATAAAGTTCTCGCTTAAGGCCACATCCTCACTAAAAGTGGTGGTGCCTCAAAACCTGCTCTGTCATTATGGGACATTCTTAAAAGCCTTTATCTTTCTGAAATCAGCTTTGTCAGATTTGGTGGGTTCTTTCTCTGAACCTCTGTGACACTGAAGCCAGAACAGCATTCACCCCAGAGAATGTTTCTCGACCTGCATGCTGTTTTGGCATCTTTCACTAGTAATAACAGATGTGATCTGAACATGAGAATGGCCTTTTTCCTTCTGAGGCAAGCTGAGAAGTGTTGCATCATGGATGATGAGGCTGACTCATCATCTCCCTGTAGTGAAGGGGGATAAATTGGTCATCCAGTAATGCTTTTCCCTTTGTTCAGAGCAATGGATTATCTAGGGAGCTACAGCAAGGGCCTGGGGCTATGCCCTAGCCATCCATTTTGTACCTTGTACATATTCCTGATTCTGTTGGATCTTCCTCCTGCGGTGCTGGCTACATGGCTGTGGTGGTGTGGGAGTGCTGGCCAACAGCCTTTACAAGAGGAATAAATTCATGGGCCTGTACTGTTTTTCAGAACAGTGATTCTTAGGAGCACTGTCAGCAAGGACATCAGAAAACCACTTAGTTTGCTTGAGGGGCTCTGGTTTTTTTTCTGGATCTGATTACTTGTTCAATATGTACAGCACTAAATCAGATCATTTGATTGTAGAGATATTAGTTGAAAAAAAACCCTGTATGCTCTTCCAGCAAAGACGAGCTTTGACTAGAATGTAGATATGTGTTGGTTTAAAAAATGTGCTGCTACTGTTTGTAAACATTACTACACCTTTTCTATCAATGTTTTATTTCAGCAGAAAGTAGCTTTCTGGTTATTTCCTTTTTATCTCCATAATGTTAAGATTGTTTTGTTGAAAGAAATGAAATTTTTTTTCAGTTTGGCTTTTTGATGGTAATGCTGAAGTCTTCAGGAGAACATTATAAAAAAAGCTACAGAGGTTTTTATGGGCAGTTTTAGAGTCCCACAGCTTAAGGCCAGTATAGGTCATTTTGCTTTTCTGGGCTGCCACATCTAGTGTTTTACTCAATAACTTCTGCTGAGATATTCACCGTTTTGAAGTGATGATATCACATATTCCAGGAACATAAGTGCATATAAAGATGTGCTGAGATGTAGCAGCACCATTCTGGGGGGAAGTACACAAGCTACTGTTAAACAGCAGGACCCCAAACCACTGATAATATCTCCTTTGGGATTTACCAAACACTATCATAGACTGTTTGGAAATCTTTTTTTATTTGTGCTGTTAATCTCTAAATCATTGATTTACAGAATATTGAAATACACTGGTATAATCAAAAGGTTTAAAATACATGTGACTGAATAGGGGCTTAAATGTCAAGAAAAAAACCCACACAAAATTAGACACGTGAAACAATAACAAGTGTCTCAATGGTGAGAAAATGGTACGTGTTGCCTGGGTCTGATACCACATTCGTGCACAGTACAGGATTTGATGCACGGCCTCTCTGGGAAAGTTCTCCAAGCCAGATACTTCTCAGTCCTGCTTTAATTTCTCCTTTATTTTCACCTTTGGTTAGATGCAGATTTTCTGTACACCTGGAGCTGCCATTGCTTGTTGGTAGGTTTTTGTACTGCCTGTGGAGTGTAGTCATTTGTCTGGGATAATTCAAGCCTTCAATCATGTAGACTTTTCAAACTGCTCAGGCCCTCAGGTTTTGAAACCCCCTTGAATTGTTTAAAATACGCGTTTCTTTGCAACGTTGCATTTGCCTCGGAGTTAGCAGGTAGGTTTTCTACTGTGTTTTGTCACACCTTTTTTCCCCTTGTTGCTAGGCATACCAGCTTTGGGCTTCAGAGTGTGAGAAAATACAGCTTTTCTTCTTAGGTCAGACCTGATCTATCTGGGTTGCCAGGCAGAGAAGGAAATAGCGCTTTTCTGCAGCACCACCCACAAGCTGTCAATCTGTGATAAACGGGTGTGCAAGTCCACTCTAGAGTTGTAAGTAGGATTGGACATGTAGAACTGAGCCATGGAAAAGACAAATGTTTCTGCAGGCAGCAAAGGAAGAAATGGTGTATGGTGGGCCTGGCATTTCTTGGCGTTGTTTTCCTTTAGGGGTCTTCTGGATGCTCGTTTTGACTTTGTGTTATTCATGCTAATAGAATAACTACACACAAATGTACAACCTGCTGAGACTGTGTGTTTCCCAGTATATATATTTGTTCCCGATGTTTTTGGCACAACATAGAATACCCTAAAACGGAAGCAAAATGAGAAGTTAGGATCCATGGAAGAAAAAGCACTGGTAGTTATGAACACATGAGGTTAATTATGGCAAAGAGTGACACTGTATAAAGCCAGAACTGAAAATAGAAAGGACCTATAAAGATATAAAGAAGTCATAAAATGAGGTATTTAAAAGGAACCAAGGTGGCTCAGGGCAGCAGTGGCGTAGGACATACAGGTTTCTTTTTTTAGGTGACAGAGGTGAATTTGACTTGGGTTTGAAAAGTGACTGAGAAGTGTCTGGTAGCATAAAAGGATCACAGTGGGGATTTTCTACTCGTATTTGTAGTGGCTTGTCACACTGCATTGTGTGAGGGAGTTTTGGGGTAACTGAAGAATGAAAAAGAGGAGTGAATAAGCAATTGGGAGCAAACATAGTGTGGACTTCACCGAAACTTGCTAGGAGTGGGTTTGCAAAGGTTGTCTAGAGAAGCTTTTAATGCTACGTGATGTTTTAGCTTTCTATGAAATGAAAGGAAGTCTTTGGGTTATTCCATGCCAATTCTCCCTTCAAACTAGAACTCAATCCCCCAAGGACCTATGGTATTAAAACCTAAGGTATTATTGGATTGTAAGTCTCTGGGAGTAGCATATACAGGGGCACCCTGGCTGTCCCTCACTCCTGCAAAAGTGCTTAGGTTAGGTGCTAATCTAAGGCTGTTGCTAATAATGTATCGCCTTTTTGTCTGAAAGATCATTTCAGGGCAGTGTTCGGGAATGGAGGACTATAGTCAGTCTCCCTGTGGAGTGCCTGAAGTCCATTAGCTGCAGAAAATGTCACAATTTTGGAGGTCTTCAGTACAAGTGTAAAAATGTCCGCTGACAAAATAGAGTCCCAGTGCCCACTCAGGGCTTGCAGATGGCAATGAGTGCCAAGCGATAGCTTTCGTGTGTGTTTCTCATTTGAACCTGATTTTCCAAAATGTCCCTTGTTTCAGCTGAGAAGTTTCTTTAGTCTCTAAATTGTCCTTGACTCAATAGTGACATTTTCAAATCAGATAAAATTCAAATCTAAAGGAGGACATTTAGAGTTTTCTAAATATTTAACCTTCCCTTTCAGATTTCATGTTCTCAGTTTAGGCCATTTGTCGATGTTCATTTATTTTATCCTTATTTCTGTATCGTAAAGTTCAAGGCACGCACGGGGTGGGGGTGGGAGGGGAAGGAGTCCCAAAATGGCACTGAATGGTGCGTTTATTACAGACCATTGCTGCAGTTGTTTAAGTCATTGTATTTTAGGGAGCAATGATCAGGCACTTTTATCACCCTCTTTCCTTATACATAAATGTACCCTGCAGGGATACCGTCTGTCACATGCTATTGGATTGTGCGTAAAGGTTCCCTCTGACTGCCTTACTTGGGGAGCTGCACTGGTTGCCCTTGGGTCTCTCAGCAGAGCTCGTGAAGCTGGTTATGATCTCTGAAGCAGTAAATAGGCTGGTGCTTCTCTGCCTTCTCTGCCCGCCCAATAGTGCTGTAGCTGTTGGTCAGCAGAGGGTGCTTGAGCCAAGAGCCAGGTGTCATAAAAGGAGAAAGCTGGTTGCTGGGAATGTCTCTGTGATTCAGGAATGCGCGCTCCCTCCTCTCGGCCCCAGTCACCTGCTTTCATAAAGGGTCTGTTTGGATGTGGGATGTCTCTTCCAAATAAAAAAGAATGAAGGAGTGTCTGTAAGGGACTGCTGGAGATTTCCTTGAGTGGTTATTTCAAGGCTGCAGACTAATGCCGGTAGACCTCAAACTTTGGGGAGTTTTTGTTCTGTCAGCAGTATATTGTAGTTCTGCTCTGTAGTATCTGTCTGTGCTGCCCTGCTGGAGGCAATGGGGTGAGCTTGTGGGAACACTACTTACTCCTAAGAATAAGCTTCCTGGCATTGTGAGGCATCAGAATGGGCAGCAAAAAGGCAGCAGGAAAGTGTCTTGCATCTCTTCTTACAAGTCACTTGAAAACAAGGCCATTTGCCACCCACAAACTGGAGAAGACAGCAAAATGAGCTGGGTGGAGGCAGGAGATGCAGCACGGGGAAGCAGGAGCTGGCACAGGAGTCCTGGCTGTGTGTTGTGCATAGGTGTGGGGTGTTTGTGTGCCTGTGGCCCTGTGGTGCCACCCCTCACTCTTGCACCGCTGTCACTGCAAGGTGATGTGTCCTCACACTGTCCTGAGTGGGTTGATAAATCACGTCTGAGGGGAGATAAACAAATTGGATCAATAGTGTCAGCCACCCAATTCCCTGATGAAAGCAGTGGGGTGCAGAGGGACACTACAATTTTTGGAAGGGAAGGAGAACACTCTGCAGGATTTCTAGCCAGCCTCTTTGTCTCTGCAGAAGATCTGAAAAACAAAGTTTGCTGCTGTTCAGCAGCTTTCCTCTGAGAATCTCAAAGCGTTTTACAAGAGTGGGCACTGCAGATATTGTCCCACTCTTCTCCTTGGGGGAAATGCAAACCCTGTGAGCGTTACAATTGCTTGCTCAAGGTCAATATAGAATAAAAATCTGAAATCCCGGTTCCTTAATTGTTGCTGCGTCTCTGGGAATTTGCTACATGCACTAAGAGCTCATTTTTAGGAGTCCGTCATGGTAATGGAATAGATGCTCAATAGGAAGAAAATAATTAGCATTTGCAGGCAATCATGTCACTCTGATTTATACAAGAGAATCTGACTGCAAAAATGTGTAAAAAGAAAGCCCTAACCTTTTATCAAATGACACAGTGTGATTTATAATTAGATAATAGTTGTTGTCTCCTAGGGGTACTGACAACCTGAGATGATTTTCCCCAGATTATTGTGGGATCAATACTAGCTGAATAATTAAAATTCAATACCGCTATGTCTCTATCAATAACACTGTACGAATGATGGATGACAGATTTAATTGAATTTGTCAGACACCACGGCTACATGCATAGATCATGGGGATATTTTTAGACTTCTGTATTTCATTTCCCGATTATAGTTGCCTTGTACCTTTTAACATTCATGGTTACTTCGAAGCAGTAAGACTGCTTGCTCAGGGAGCGCTGTGAACAGTGACCCTGAGTTTATGCTGAACTTTTAGTTTAAATGTTAAGAGTATTAATGGAGACTTCCAGTAATTAATTAATGCTAAATGTTAAATTACAAAACAGTGGCAAAGCGGAGGAAACAAAGTATTTTGTTTCTTACTTTGATAGTGGTTGGGGTTTTAACTCCTTTATTACTAGCCCGGCACTAGCTGGGCACTTTATTTCATTCACCTATGGCCAAAATCTAAGGTGTGAAATACTAAAGGGTGGTGGAATGTTGTGTGCATTTATTGAGCACGTAGCGTTAATGTATTAAGAGGGATGGGTTGCATTTTGTGTTTGCTAGCTGTAGGAAGGATGAATGGCAGTGTTTTGGTTCTGACTGGCCAAAATAAATGTTGTCTTCTGCATCAGTATTTGAACATTAGCATCCTGTTATCGCTCTCTGAAGAGCTGGCCATTACCAGGATGAAACAGCATCACCTTTTCATGTCACAGAGCCAAAATACCCCTGAGAGTGAGAGAAGTCACATTTCCACAAATTGGTCATAATTTCCTAGGATAAAGACGTGTCTCTCTTGTTGTTTACTTTGGACTGATAAACTGTACTGTGCTGTGAATTCTAACACCAGGTTTTAAATAATTAGCAGCGTGATGGCACAGAGCAGCTGCTGCCACAAAGACGCTGCCTCCCTGTCGCTAAGGTTCACACGCTGCTCAGTGTGTGACATTGTGGTTAAGATTTATTTAAAGAATTTATGGTTATCTTTCACTGTGGAAACAGGGAAAGAAAACTAAGCTTAGGTGCACCTGAGTATTAATAATTTTCCTACTGGCTATTGTCAATTGCAGTTTTAGATTTCATCATTGATCTTGTTAATATCTGTGCTGTTAATTAATCAATTTCCCTTCACCTGCTCTGCCTGGTTTCATACATGTGAATGAGGTTTATTTCTTACTGCATCCCACCAGTGATGTGTGCTTACTCCAGGTGCTCTAGTCTGGCACAGGGCTACCTGTGCCAAGCTTTCAGACGGAGTCTGCTATGCCTAATCAAACATACATTTTCCTATTATTTTTTTTTAAGTGAATATTTTCAGACTTATTTTTTATATTGTGATCTTTTTAGTTGCAGTTGTGTCAATCTTTCTCCTGCCAGCTCAAGGACTGAAGATTTAATTTATAAATGAAAGTTGATGTTTTCATGAAATACTAAATATTGAGACTTTAGGGAAAGCCTCTGCTGCAGCTTCCAAGTACTCAAGTCTCTCAGAGATGACAGGCAACAGCAAACAATTCTGCAAAACAGTTTTGAGTTGGTCCACAAGGAGATTTGTCGAAGATACAAGATTCAGGTCTGAATGTTCCTTCTTTTGCTGCTATTGTAGACAACATTTTATTCCTCCAAATTTTTTAACAGAAAACAAAGAAAAACCCAAACCAAACACCCAAAAAGAAAAAGGAGGAATATTGTGATGAATAATTCTATTTACTTACAGGCTTCCTGATATACATGACAGGGACATCATCCTGTGGGCTAGAGACCTAGCTCCAGCATGAGTGCTTGTGCCATGCCCATCTTTTGCTACTTAGCCTTCACTGCCTCTTGCTGTGATTCCTGGGTTCAGATTTGTCCCCAAGAAGTTAATGGGAGGTGGATTATTTGAGTTCAGTGAAATCAAGAATTTTCACTCTCCACCTTTGGTCATTTTGGGGATACATTGTGAAACTGCAGCTGAGACATTTTGGTTTTTTTTGGGGGGGAGTTGAACGCAGCTGGACTCAGAATTCATTTTATCCAGGAGTTTCCTAAGACAGGTATGCTGAAGCAAGTACTTTTGAGCCACGGTTCACATTTTTCTGCTTGTCTTAAGCTTCTCTTAGCTGCACTGATCAAACAGTGATGCTGAAGAATTAGCATGAAACCTACCTATGGCACAGCTTAGTAAGAGCCTTTGGGAGATGATTTGTGTTTTCAGAAGTGGCACATTTTTGTTGGAGATCCCTCTCAAATGTAGCCTCATTCATGACAGAGCAAGCAATGTGCTATTCCTGCCTCTTAGAAAAGCATCTAACATTCTGGGAATAACAACTTTCCCTTACTCTGTCTCTCTCTTGTTTTCTTCCAAAAGTAGTCAGCATGTTATTTCCCCCTAAGCAGAAGGCTTTCATCCTTACAAATGTATAGCTTTTATCTTTCCCGGTATGTTTTTTTTTCTTGCAAATACTCCACACCAAACAGGATAATCTTGTCTGGCTCTATAACCCTCAGGTTTACACTGAACGTCTTTCCTTCATATAAACACTGGGCTGTTACAGATCTTCTTGATCACCATGCCCATGTCTAATCCCCTGATATTACAAGTGTATACCATATAGCTTCTTCCTTAAGCTCATCAAGCCCCAATTTTAAAAGGGGGGAAAAAAAAAAAAGTATTTGCATTCTTACTGCATCTTTTATGCTTCCATATTTTTCTGTTGATTCAGAACCTTTTAGTAACATGCAATGTGAGTGCTTTCGCTTCTCAGTTCTCATCTTCAGTGTATGTGATTTTGCTAATGTTCTGATGTCTATCCCAGTGATGTACTGATGGAGAAATTTTATGTCCTTCGTCAGATAAACAAGTCAAATTCTTTAATTTTGCTTTTATAATCAACCTTCGCCATTAAATCCCCCTCTTTCCTTTTTACACACAGGCAGCCGAAGTAGTACACAGGTCTATTCAAATAGTTTCACTTGCTTACCTCAGAACTGGAAATAGAATTTCTGATAAGTGAAAGATTTTTGCTGCATTTGTGGTTTACAGTCAGGTCTTTTGTTTTTTAACTTGTTTTCCAGTTGATGAGCATATTGCTTCAGGTGATGTCAGTCAAAAAGGGGACACTTCTTACTTTAATGAATCAATCAAGAAGTAATTGACAGAAGAGAGAGGCAAGGTTAGATCAGAAAACAGAGTAATTTTAAATAGTTGTAAGACCATTTATTAGATGGCTGCTAATTATTCTGTAACCTGGAGGAAGACATGAGTTTTAGAACACAGCAGTAAATATGGGTACAGAGAGACAAAATGATATCATCTGACGTGATGATATAAAAAGTGCGTTTGTAAGAGGAGAAGCACCTCAGGTGACATTTGGTGGACAGAGGGAAAAACCAAACCTGAAAGCAACATTCAAATCACGTTGCAGTCATTTGACCTGGGGTCAGCACCTGCTATATATGGTATTACCATGGAAAGTAGAAGGTCCTGCAGAGCCCTGAGGTGAAAAGAATCACCAGCTGCACTGAAAGCACCTTTTTTTTTTTAAACAAACAAACAAGAAAGGCCAACTTTTATTACAGGAATGTTCACATTTACTGAAAATGTTATCAATTTGGTTTATTAAAGTTGTATTCTATCTATCAGAGGGGAGAAATTGAAAGATTCTATTTTCTTTCTGGGCTGGACTTCATTATCAAAATCTTGGCTAAGTACAGGCTCTGCTGTGAAATAACTGAAACAGGACTGGTTGGAAATTAGGAACAGAAGTCAAGGCTATCTCAAAGTCACGTTTGGTGATAACATCAAGAGGAATCACTGCGACATGTACAGCTGTTTTCCAAAGTGTTTTGTATCCGTGGCTTCACTTCTTATCTGAAGGCTATTCTCAGGCATGCTGAGATTTAAAGCCTTAAAGTGACTCTTACAAGCTCAGTGCTTAGTTCAAGTCTCTCTGTGTTACATTAGCTTTGCTCAGGGTCAGGCAGTTTGTATGTAAATATTTAAACAAAACAAATGTAGGGAGAGAAGAAAGGAGGAAGGAAGTTTAGTCTTGTATCAAAATGATCTCTGTTGGCATTCATAGATTCTTCATCTATCCTTGAAGCACTGCTGAATAATCTATGAAAGTTGTTGTCTGGTACGGTAGTTTCATGCCAGCCCACACCGATAGGAAAAACATCTGTCGGTACAGTCAAAAAATTTCTGATTCGCATATCGGATCAGAAGGGTTTCTGAAAGCCCAGCCTCCAGCCGAGGTGACCCAGGAGGTTTCCTCTCCCTTGCAGGATTATACATGTTTAGGTATAGAAGTTTAATATCTCTTTCACTGCAAGGAATGTAGATAAACAGTGTGCTCGTGAGACTGCATTTAAAAGCTTCATGTGTCTCGTTTTCAACTAAAACTTTTGTGGTCAGCTGGTTGCTTTTGTTTCCTATTGTTACTCATTCCTCCGTGTGATACAGTCTCACTAAGACCTTACCAATGCCACATTGTGCTGTGTACTGCACATGCATGTTATTTCTTTCCTTATTCTTAAAAGAAAACCCCCCAAAGACTCCTAAGGAATAGAACAGGACAGATTTCTGCTGTGTGTCAGATTTCTGTTGAGTCATTTAGCTCAGTGAGCTATTAGGTAATGCAGCATTTACACTAGTATAAAGGGAACAACAACAACAAGATATCACCTGTTCATCCTGTTTGGATGAGGGTTAGCCAATATAAATCATATTCAAGTGCCCACTTCTGAGGTTTTTATTATATAAATAATTCTAAAGCTTGATACTACAGGCTAACTGCAGGGTAACAGTCACTAGACACTTGGCATCGTGTGAAATAAAAGTGAAAATATTGCAGAGATGTGTGTGCAGTGTGTGAACAATGCTGCTGTCATGGAGTCTGCCAGATGCCAAAGATGATCTCTTAAATGTTATATAAAAAAACAAACAGGAGTAGAACAAGTTGGAACCAGTAAGTTATATGAGATGGTAACTAACTCAAAAACCTGAGGTCAAGCATCAGCCTTGAAGGCACCGAGATACAGATTTTTCACAATTGCTTTTGTTTACAGCAGCGCTTGAAATACAAAACTTGGCAACAATAAAGTGTTTCATTTGAATATGTTGGAGTAAAGTTGATAATCAGATTTAAATAGGAAAGGAAGGACTGAAAGGATGGGGAAATGGTTGATTTGTATTTCCAGGGCTTATAAACACAGATTTTGATGGACCATATGGTCTCTTGTCTCTTTGATACTGCACTTAATGCTTCTACCGTGCTAATATCCCTAATCTTTATTTTAATTGTTTTTAAATGTTCTTGTTTATAGAAGAGAGAAAATATTCAGTACACAGAGGACTGGAAAAGGCCTGTCTGCCATGCAGAACACTTTGTGTGCAGATGGGAGCTTCATGGCAGGCAGCCTGGCTAGCCCACAGGGCGGCTTGTGTGCCAAAACTCTTGTGGAGCCAGGGTGCTGGAGCCCGTTTCCTTTTACCCTATGTACAGTCAAAGCTTTTAATTTTGCAATTCAATATATCTTAATTTTCTTCCTTCTTCTATCCAATCGTGGGCTGTATGTTTCAATATAAAGTAGATTTTCAATTCAGTAACCAGTTTTCTCTTTATAGTATTATTGCTGGAGACTGACATTTAAATGCGGCCTTGGTTCAGAAAGGCTACAGTACAGGAGGAGAATGATTTAAAAATTTTGCCAGGAGTCCTTGAGGATGCGAGGTTGAATACTGTTTGCAGAAGTCAATAGGGTTGTTGTACGTGGGCTTTGTGTGTGCGAGCACAGGAGGCTGAAACAAATCAATTTCCATTGACTTGTCTGGCAAAGGAGCCATTATTTAGAACTGAATAGCCATCACTCCTGTAATGTAATGTGAAAACTTATTGTAGTTTTACTGAGAAGTAGGTTATGATGAAATTATTTGTTTAAAAGCAAAGTGAAGTTGTCTTCTGAATATAAATTTGGAGGTATTGATTGAAACGGTGATGAATGAATCGTGTTTATTTTTTAAAGCTGTTATCAAAAGTAATATCAATCTGACGTTGACAATGGAATTTATTGGTAAAAAGAATTTGCTGGCATTTATTCAAATAGAAGCAGCAATTACATTCATAGGAAAAGTGACACTATTTAAAGAAATGCAGTGGCAATGCTTGAAACACCAACTCCTTCATCCTCGAGAAGTATCCAGACTCATATTCAGTCCATCAGCAGATCCCCTTATAAGAGCACGTGTCCTGAGCTCTGTGCTTTATGGTAGTTCTCTTGCTTGGTCTGTTGCCAGACAGCTGTTGAAATGCACTGTCTAGTAACATTTAAGGCCTGAATCACTGAAGTTTTCATGCTTCCCTTTGTGCATGGTTTATGTTAACAGAGGAAGATGCTTGAGGTCTGAAAAGGATTTATGCAGCAGAATTGGCTGATGACATCTTTCCTGTATTCTTCGTGCTTCTTGTGCAGCAACTCATGCTACAGCTCAAGGGTATAAACAGTAACTCAGTGGAGTCCACTTGAAGGAACTCCTTTGAAATGAGTAACTATCAGCAAAACCAGTTTCTGCACAGCATATCATTCTAACAGGGGAAAAAAGAATGTTGATAAAAATTCCATGAAGTCTGTAAAAATTAGCACTTGCAACAGGAAAACTTGGTTAAAAGGAATAGGTGCCACTTTAAGAAGCACATTGTAAATGCAATGTAAATGGACACAAAAGGACAGTGGCCTGCCTGCTTGCTATGTGTCTACTCATTATTCATCTTTCTTTGGAGTGAAAAACCCGACCCAAACCAAAAAACTTCAAAACATGCCATTTTTGCAGTGAATTTATGCATTTAAATGGATTCTGCTGTTAGATGGCACAGAACACGCCCAGCTTCAGCAGAGCAAGATTTCTCCATAGTATTTGTACAAAACTGCTATTCCATCCACTTTCAGGTACTCCCATAAAAAATGCCTTCGACACGTGTCTGTCTGTGGCTGAAGCTCTGCACATGCCACCACATCTGTGACTTTCCCCTATAAACTTTTATCAGTGAGAGTCACATTTGTGACGTTTAGATTCTTTTAATCTGCAGTTTCTTTGTCATTCTGATTTTACCGGAAAAAAAGTGAACAAATGAAAAAACAACTTGCCCCAAACCAACACATGAATGAATGTCAACTGAAACCAGAGGTAGCTATGAGAGACATTCATAATCAACTGCTGGGGCGGGGGGGGGGGTTTAAGAGAAAAGCACTTCACAGCAAGGAAAACCTGTCTTGTGTTTTCATTTTATAAAGGAAAATTGTTCTTTAGTTGCAAGTAAAAGATGACCTGAGTAATAGAAATATGGCAAAGAAGATGCAAACCTTGAACCTGCTTCTTTCTCGAGTGGGAGAAACTGAATTCAAGTTGAAAACAAAAATCCAGTCTCAGTTGCTGCAGGTGAAAGGAGCTATCCTAAATTATTGCAAGTAAGAATCCAGTCCATAGAAAACAGTATGTATTTTAATCCTCTAACTTTTAATGGTTTCTTTGTATTCTGGTTTTGGGATTTAATCTCCGAGAGGGATTGAAGAATCATTTTCACTAAGTGAAAGCCAGGTGATGTACCTGCCACTAGATTTAACTGTGTGCAAAAGGCTGCACCTATGGTATGGTTTGGTTTCTGATGGGGAGGAAGAGAGTTTGCAAAGCCTGGATGTTTTGAAGGCTGCTCTGGATGTCTTTTGGTAAGCTTTGTGTGTAGCTGTAGCTCATGGTCAGTAGGTTTGCTTCTTCTTCACTCTTTCCCATCCTGAAGCTACAGGTTGAACCTCCTAGTTCTGGCAACATCCTACAGTTAAACAAATTTCAGAGGTTTGCATTGCTTTCTGAATTACCAGCATGAATCCCCTTGTGTATGAGAAGCACGTGAGTTTGAAGAGTAACTGTCTATACTTTCTTTAATGTGTTTGGATAAATCTTCTGTTGCACAAGGAGACAGAGTAACTCTGCTATTGGCAAATTCCCCAGCTTTGCACCATCACAGCTAAGAGCTGATCAAGCTGGTTTACACTTACTTGTACTTGATTAACATATTCTTTTGACATTCTGTGTATGCAGCATGTGTTTTAAATTTTAATAATACACAGACCTTATGCTGCTTGTTTGTCAGCATTCTCCTTAAGAATTCTCTACGTGGAAGAAAAATTGTGTGAAATATATTGCAAATCAAACAATGCCATTTGTAAGCTTCAGCTTTCAGAAGTTAATTACTATTTATATGCTGGAGCCTCTGTAACAGCCTCAAAAGTTACAGGAAGGAAAGCAGGTGAACTTCACACTGGCAAGAGACCATATAAACAGGCAGTCAAAGCAGTGTTGGTGGAAATGAGTTACAAGCATTCTTGCCTCTCAGGTTGCTATTAGTACACTGAATCTGTGCTTGAAAGGCCCACCTTGGGCCTGACTTTCTTCTAATCTGAGATACTTTTGCCCTAGATTTTTAGTCATTCGCTTTGGCAATGCAGCTAAATTACTGTAATGACGGGTTGCCTCTCTCATCCTCTGCTCATTCCCGCTGCTTCCTTGCTCTGGCACTAGTGCTTGTCTGATACCTTGAACTGAATTATGGAAAAAAAAAAAGTGGGTCTTGGAGGGGAAGAAAAAAGAAACAAGTGAGTTGTTTCCTGTTAGTTAGCTTCCTGAACACCATCTCTGCAGGATCAGAGTGCACAGGGGAGGGATAACTGGGTAACAGATGGGGAAGAGCAGGAATGGGCATAAGAATTAACTCTTCTTGCAGCTGGCTATTAAATTTGTCTAACTTTAGGTTGGAAGTGCCCTTTTCAAGAATTACAGTTTGGATGTATAGTACCTCCTCAGAGGCTGGTTAAAATTAGGCTTCAAACTTTTGTCACTTTTTGCATACAAATCTGATTGTGATTGGTTATTTAATTTTCTAATATATAAATACCCTTCCACAGTATGGGCATATGAAGAAGCACAAGAACTGCCCAGGTGAAACTGTACTGCAGTTCTAAAAGTCAGGTCTGAAAATATTTAGGGATGAGATAGGGGAGTGAAAGGCACTGCTCAATATAGAAAATCTACAGGATGGGGAAGGCAGGAAGTTACCTGTGTGCTTTAAGTTACTGAGGGCACACACTCTTAAACTGTCTGTGCCCGTTTCAAATACTAATAGATTAGTGAAATAATTTTCAGCCTGCTCACTAATTCAGAGTTTGAAAGGACTGCCTTGTGGTAGACTTCAGTGATATGGGCTCAGGCTTGGCTCAAACTCTGCTGAGCTACCAGTGTCCTGTCTGACCAGGGCATGGCCTCTTCCTTTAAGGAAACATGTTCTTCCCAGTCCTACCTTTGCTAGTTTACTGTCTGTGTAATGTGTAAACACAGGACATGGCCCAACAGCACAGTGCCTGCCATGGGCTCTGTTGCCTGGGTCAGCGCGTTGGCTTTTGTCAGCAGGAGAGAGAACTGAGCGAGTGTCCAGCGGTCTGCAGGGCCTGGGGAAACACGTCCTCTGTGCATGGACCTGGTCTCGGGGAACTGCGCGATGGCTGTACAATAGTCGCCAGGCACATTAAAATCTGAAAACCAAAAATGAACAACCCTGCTTTTACTTGCTGCAAAGATAGATGTGACAGCATGACCAGTCACAATGAAATGAAGAGAAAAAGATTCTGTATTCTCCCTCTTGGTGATTTTTTCCATATATCAACTTGTGTACTTATTCTGTGGCTAAAGACAGGTTTTCCATTCTGCTGTGTCAAGTGTCAGCATAAGTACCAGGGAAAGAAATAAAACAGGAGTTTGAGTGCTTAAGGATGCCAATAAGTTCCTGGAGTGCAGTGGGAATTAGGTGGCCTCTGTGGGAGCTGATAAATGACTCTCCGTGTATGCAGCCAGTGGAGAGACATAGACGTAGTTCTAACGCTAGCCCTAAATTCATGTGCATCTGTCCACCTTAAGGCAAATTCTAACACAAAGGTAGTTTTCACTGGCTTGTAGTGTTGCGAAGTTACCTACCATGTAGATTCTCTGAAATTGCTGTCTTGGTGGTAGTAGACAGACAGGAGTACAAAGTACACAAGAGCAAAGGAAAGCAGACCACACAGCCACGGCCCAGAGGAAGCGTAAAAGCTTTTTTCCTGGATCATATAATCAGATCTGTGCTAGCTGATCTTTGAAGCTCTATCACAGTGACTTTCTATGGTTATTTAATACAAAACCCAGGACACCGTAGAGTGTGCAGAACCCATTAAAAGCAACATTTGGAAAAATGAGTGTGGTACTGTACTGCCTTTGAAATTGCTTTTCATAAGTTATCTCTCACAAATCAAATAGAACCTGTGAGGAAATAAAAAGAACCAAGCAGGATGTGACAGGTACTTAGCGTAAGAAGAAAATGAGTGTATCTGTATTGTCATTTACTACAGTATAATCAAGAATTTAAGACATTCCACACACATCCCACCCTGCCCCCAAGCTAACATCAGGTGCAGCCGCCTCCTTAACTTTTATCTACTGGCTATTACATTGTGGTGTAAGTTTGTGGATTTTTGTTTTGTGAGGATGATACTTTGCCTTGTGCACAGTGAGAGAGATAAGGGTGTGTCGTGGCTCTGGCCCAGAAATGTACAGGGAGATGTGCAAAGGTGGCAGTAGTTTTTGTGACAGTTTCTGTGGGTGCAGACCCAGCATTCAGCCAGTATGCCTGGCACTTTTCTGCCTTCTCCCCGCATCGTAGACTCTTGCAGAGAGCTTTGCGGGAAGGCAGCGTGGTGAGGTAAGCTGTAGCTCTAGCGCTGAGCAGCCACGAGGAAGATCACACCTTTCCCAAGTGATGACTTCTGCAGTGAATACACAGCGTGGGGTCATCTAGTTCTTAAATCTGCCTGAGCAAGGAGTGCAAAGCTCTAGTGCTGGGGCTGCTGGACGGACTTCAGCTGCAGTCTTCTTTTGTAGGAATAAGTAATCTGAGTGAAATCATTGCCCAGTCTCCTGGTGCCTACATCGCAAGACAGAGCAGACAGACAGACAGACAGGCAGGCAGGTAGCCATGTCCCCTGTAGCAGACCCTGAATTCTGCCTGCCCTGAGAGGACTGTGCAGAGCATAATTCCAGCCTTTACTGAGTTTGGAGTCAGAATTGAAAGTCAATGTAGTGATGATTTGGTCACTGTTTCTCTTCACCCAGAAGAAGTTACAGCTCAAATATGAGCAGAGTGGTGGTGAGAACATGCATCGTATGATCAGGATGAAAAGCTCTTTAACAGAGAAGCAACCTTAGCCCCCTATATAATATATATAGAAAAGTCTAAACAAAACTTTATAGATGACATATTGGCAAAACACTGCCAGAATAAATTTTTATGTAGGTATAAAAATATGCTCAGTGGGTGTAAATTTTGTATGCATTTCAAAATCTAAACTTGACAAATTGATGGGTTTGCAGGGCATATCTATATTCTTTTTTTTAAGGTGATAAAAAATTCAAGAGGTGTAGGCTCAGATAAAAATAAATGTGATCACATAATGTATTTGATTTAATTTATGAAGCACTACCTGTCCTCCTTTAACAGGCTACTCAAGACATGTTAAAATGCTCTAATGCTATGAGCATATGAGCGTATCGCTGGAGAATGTTAATGCATTCATTAACGTTAAGTGCCGTCCTTCGTTATAAGTGTAGATGGCACTTTTGTACCACTGTTTACCTGGGCTTGCTGTTACTCGCTGTTTTGTTTCTTCCTTCTCAGCTTTGATGCTGTCTTGTTGCAGTTCCTGTTAGGAGCTGCTGTGGTACACCTCTGGTGGGGCTGTAAGGAGAGAGCCTTCTCACATCCTTTCTCTCATCTTCCCACCACTTTTTGCACAGCACTTTTCTGTCGGTTAAAGCCTTCATTCTGTAAGAAAGAACTTGGGAGTACTCATCTTCATTGTATCTTTCTATACATTCTGTTACGCTTGTCTGACTCAAGTAAAAGACATCTACCTGACCAAGCTTTTTATTTTGGACTGTCCTAGGACAGGCTTCACTGAGAGCCAAAAGACAAATGATAGAGGCTTTCTTGGCCTGCTTAAGTTCATAAATTTTCAACTTTTAGTTGTCCAAAGTACATGGACTCTGCATTCACGGTGCAGTGGCCCCAGTATCAGGTACATTAGCAGTCTCACCATACCAGCCTCTTGTCTTCCCTGATCCATCAGAACTCCCCTGCAGAAGGTTTCTTTTTTGTCACCAGCTGAAGCACTGGTACTGCATTAAAAAGCAGTCTCAGTAACCAAAATGCTCTTGGATCCTGTTAAGGTCTTGTGACCAATGTCAACATCTGTCATACGGTCTGTAAAGTGTCCTGAAAATTGATATCAAGTGCTTGCTTCGGGCTGTAAACACCTCTTTTCTTACCTGGCACTGAAGAATCAGAGAAGGCTGTACTAATGGAAGAGTGTACTTCACCACCAGAGCTGTTGATGCAGTATTAAGTGGGCACACAGCATTTGTAGCATTTCACAGTAATTAATAAGGTCTCCTTTACTCTCTTGTGCTCTGATTTTTTGCTGCTTCACTGCTCTGAGCCTTCCACATCAGAAATATTAGTGGTCATGCTGCCTGTAATAGCATATCTGTTCCAGGAAATAATAACAGTTGTTTGGATGGGAGTTGACCGATGGCTGAGCAAACTTCAGAGTGGTAGCTGCACACCTCCAGCCTTACAAGGCTTAGCTTTGACCTTTGGGGACACATACAAACACATAAAGGGGGGTTGGAAAATGCAATTGTGTTTGCAGAGTCCCCAGAGTTTCCAGCCTGCATGGCTGCAAGAGAGTCTCACTGCTGAAAAGACTGGCAGTGAGAAATTGCAAACAAGGTGAACACATCGTTTATCCCCTCCAGCTAGTACATATCTTGAGACAGATGTTTGATGGAAAGGGTTTGCTGGAAAGAAACTGAAATAAATGAACATTATTCATTCGGAAGGCAATGATGAGAATTATGAAGCTGGTGGAGGGAGCAAAGGTCAGTAAAAGTTAATTTGGAAAACTTGTCTTTGCCAAAATGAAACAATTAGAGAGAGTATCTAGAGAAAGCGTGGCTGTGTTGGAACAAGGAAATATTCTTGGCAGACACATGATCATATTCTGTACACTGAGCGAATGCATAGTCTTGCTCTTAGCCTAATGTGATGTTGAATTATTGACTCGTATTAGTTAATTTGCTTCTAAACAATCTATAAAGTCTAAAAAAGTGATTGGATAGAGCTTAATTTTGCATAGAGTCTGTTTTGAGCCGTTTAGTTGTTTATGTCTAAAGTGCAATTTTTTAAAACATATTTACTCTATGATCCCCATCGTCAGCTAGTGATGTCAGTGGGAATTGTGTAACTGATTTAAGGGTACTAGATCAGGTCTTATGTATTTCTCTTCAAGACATATCTGCAGACTTTGTTAATAAATTACTTTGCACTTGGGTAATCTTAACAGTGCAAACTCAATATGCTTTGAGAGAGGGAGGTGAATTCTGTTCTGCTTCATGTGCAAATGAAACCATGAGTTAAGTACTAATTCTTTATTATTGATTGCTCAATACTTCCTGGTAGTGATTTTTGTGAAATAGGGTAGAAATACCACTTCATTTTCAGGTCCCAGTTTGCATTGTTGATAGCTAAAGTAGAACAACCAAACGTGCAAACTGAACACCTTTATGTGGGAGTCAAAGAAAGGATTCTTCCTCTACTAGCTCATGATATGTACTGGTATTTTAAGAAAGGGAGTTTTAGCAAGTTTAGAGAACCCAGACTCGGTTCAAGAATGTGGTCTTGTTATCATACTTCTTTCTGAAAAGAAGCATCAAAGCCCAATTCTTCCATGTACATAAGCATGGTCTGCAAAGATATTCTTGCAGATAGGCACCTGTTATTTTCTGCATGTGTAAAGAACAAAGATTTTTTATCTGGCTTACTGTAGTCCTTGGCTAGTGATTTGCAGCTGTGAGCTACATGTATTAACAATTTCTTGCTGTTATTTTCACATTTGGCTCCGTGCATTCTGGACTGTGATCTGATCCGGAGAATGCATCAGGACATGAAAATCTTAAGAGTAATAACAATGCTCATTACAAGCTAGAAAGACTATGTGTATGAGAAAAGATTCCACCTTTTCCATTTCTGCATTCATTTTTTTTTGAGTGAGAGGAAGGAGAAAAAGCATGTGATTAGACTGAAATATCAAGGTCAGTAAGTCACCAGTGACAGGTTAGATCAATACATGCTAAATTTGGTGTTTTAATGAAAGTAGAAAAGAACCAGCAGAAACTTTTCTGTTCTGTCTGCATCTGTAAAGTGGAAGAAGTGTTGGAACCTGTAGACTAAGCCCTGCTTTTAGGCATCTGCTGAGAAGAGTACTGAATTTTTGAATGCTGGAGTATTCGATGGGAAACCTAATCTGAAGACACTAGAACAGGGTAGATCCAGTTCCAACACAAAGGTGTTGAAGAGCAGGGAAGGAGGTACGTAGAATACGAATGACATGGCCAATGTGTCCTTTAGATACATGATATATTGTAGGCTGATAAAAAAGGAGGAGGAGCAGATCTCAAGAGTGGAGGAAACAAGTGCTGCCTTTAAGACTTCACAATAAGTTATTTTTGGCATCAGGCTGCAGAAAGTGAAATCTTCTGAAAGGTAAAACTTTGAGCTTGGCTGGGAAAATTGATCAAAGGAGGTGGACACATATATAAAACTGGGACATGGAGATTTTTAGTCAGAAGGGCAAAAATGTGTTTTCCCTCCTTTTGACCTAGTAGCACAGAAGAAAGCTCCTGGTAATTTGCAGAGGTGGCTGGTCTACTGTACCTCCACAAGAGCAGGATTTCAAAAGACTGCTTTCTTGGGCTTAAAGTGCATTTTTCTTTGTGCATTGAGTTCAAAGCAAGCCTGAAATTGCAAGCAGAACTCAAAGCCATCGTGGTTTCACCTCATTTTTACAGAGAGTCCATTGAGGTTTGAGGGATTTAATCCTAAAGCTGTAAATCTGGCTTGGTTCAAACAGAACTTCGTAAAAGGTTGTTTGAAAGAATTGCAAACTCCAAACATGTCAGAGAACTTTGGCTGAGCTTGTTACTTGCAAGTAACAGAACAGGAGGTCAGGGGACTTTTCCAGGATTTTCAGAGTTGCTGGGAAAATTTTTCATAGCTTTGCTTTTATTAAGACGACTGTGGACAACTGCATCGTAGGCTCCCTCACGGGGTCAAAATACTTGTCCTGAATTTATAGCAGGGGACATTCATGAATCTCATTATCTAAGAGTGCCCTTGATTTGAAAGATAGAATAAAAACAAGGCAAAAATGCTAAGCATAGAGTTGTGTTTATAAAGGTGGTTGTAAACTGAAAAAAGGAGGAAAGAGCAGAGGGAGCAGAGCAAGTATTTGCACACAAAGTAGCGGACTAAGAGTTTACCAGGAGTAGTGTCTGGTTTCTGGCTGTGGCTGTAGTGTCACTACCTTGGTATGTTCCCTTGAGCTCTCTTCTGCTGTGACTGCCTATATAGTGGCAGTTGCTTGTTTCCCAGTTTATATCATGCAATCTGTGAACTATTTTTAAATGGCTGCAATGTGGTGCTCATACTTAGCTCATATTCTGATTAAGTGCAGCATTTTCTTGTGTTCCATGAGGGCCATGACAATTCCTGTTTTCCTCTAGCAAAAAAAAAATAAACTCTTAGAATGTTAAATCCCTCTTGGGGTTCAGTGCATTTCCCTCTAACAAGCTCTCCTTCTCTTCCCTGTCCTTCCTACCCCTTCTCAGTGGTCAAATCAGCAGCAAGTCCTGAATTGTGCTGTTTGTTTTGGGAACCTGCTGTTCCATGTCTCCCGTCCCTTCCTTGAGAAATGCTGAGAGCATCAGCCCAGGCAAGTGTGAACAATGTCATTCCCTGCCTCCATGTCACAGGACTCGGTGTTGTCTTTGTTAACTACTTGCTCATTTATGGTTAGGGAGTGTTTTAAAGTTGAAGTAGCTGTTTCCTTACTGATGAGATGCAGGGATGTACTGAGACCACGTGGAGAAAAGCTTCCTTTGGTCAATGACTGCATTTTCCTCCCTTCTTCACAGAAAAATAAGGAGAAAGTAATTTTGAAAATAATTATTTTGTCTTGGTTTCTTTAGAAAAACAGTGTTAAATACAGGCTTAATATTCTGTATCAAGGTGGGAGTCATATATATAGCTTAATTTTAATAAATCTATTTACCTCTTGAAGGCATACTCATGACTTTAAGTAATCTGTGTAAAACACCTTTAAAAGGGATACATTTTTTGGAAACCCAGAATAAATCTTAAGGAAACAGGCACAAGGCTGAGGTGTCAGAATCACGTACTGTTTGTGAAAACCTTGGTCAAATCTGTCCCTGAATATAGACATGGAGCTGAGGCACAAAGTATATGTTTCTTGGAGATCATTTTTGCCTTTAATGACTAAATTAGCTGTTCCAGAAATAGTCATACATTTGGATCACTATCTTTTAATCAAGCTTGTGTACTGCACCTCTAGAAAATTACCACCTACTGAAACAGAGTACAGAAATATCTTGAGTGTCTGACAACAACCTTTCAACCTTTAAAAAAAAAAAAAAAGAAAGAAAAAAAAAGAAAAAAAAAAAGATTGAGATTTTGCTCCCAGTTGTGCTGTTATCAATCTTGGATAACGATACTGATGTCAGTACAATCACATCAGCCTGACACTGGTGTCAATAATGACAAAATCAAGCTTAATATCCAAGACTTACTACCTCAAAACCCGAAAAGATTGTTTTGAATTCTCAGTTATAAGTGTGCTGAATTCTACTTTCTACAGAAAATCTTTCATTGCCTTTGAAAATCTGAGACCTTGTTATAGTAATGGCAAGACCCTTTCCTTTACACTCATAATCAGTATTGATTATAATGTGAGATGAAGAGTCCTCTGGTAGAATAACATTACTGTCTGATTTAATCAGATAATTGCTATCTTTATTCATAAATATTGTGTTTTATTGCTTTCTGTTAGTGTGGCACATATGGGATTCATAATTTATTTCAATTACACCAGTCATCAGAGAAGCCAGTGAAATGTGATATTAGCAACGCTGCGTTTACTGTACCACCAGAGATTTTCTGGAAATGGACAGGCCCATCCTCTATGGGACAAGAGCTCTCTCCCTGTCTTTAAAAAGCACCTGGTATATGTGCTGATCATGTCTAAATAGTAAAGGAAAATTAACTCAGATGGTTTAGGACGCTTTCAATCTGAGTACCAGGAATTTGAGCGAAAAGCAAGAGGGGAGGGATGAAGGAGGGAGAGGGAAATGTGGGATTGAAAGAGAGTAGGGAGGAGAGAAATAGAAAGGTGAGAGGAGTCTCGGGGGTGAGGAAGAGAATGAAGGCTAAAAAAGAAAGCATAAAGTGCTACAGAAGCAGTGGGAGATCTACAAATGCATTTTTTATGTAGTACTTCTGACTGGAAGGCAATAATAAACAGATGAGAAGAAAAAGCCGTATTTCCTCTGATTCCTACATTTGTGGGCTCATTGCAGATGTCCCATAATTTACACTTCTCCTGAAATGTGACACTGCTTTACTTCACAACCTTGTATCACAGCCCATAGTCTCTGAGTCATACTCTTCCTTTCATCAGAGCATAGAGCTCATGAAGCTCAGGCTGAATAATAATGCACTTGCTGGTGCCTTTCAGATCTGTTTTGGGGTCCTCTGGATTCAGTACCAGGATTTTGCTGGAACCCATACTGAAGTCCTTTCCTTTGACTTGATCTTGTGGCAGGATCCAAACTGGCAGTTAGGGATCCAAGGTTCATTAACAGTGACTGGGAAGAGGTCAGAAATGAAGCAAGCAGAGTTTGGAGGAGAATTTAGGAGCTACTCTTGGAAGAAAAGTAGAAGAAAATCTGCATCATTTCAAGACAGGAAAGAGGGATGTTGTTCAAAGTGGTGTTTCTAACATGTGCTATGGGGATGTTGCAAAGAACTCGCTACTCCAGTACTCTTCTCCCCTCCCTTTCTTCTTCTGAAGAGCAAAGCCTCTTGAACGCTTGTGTCTGGATTTTGGTGGAATATCTGATGAGAATTCCCCCTTCTGTTCTTTCCTGCATTCAGCTCAGCAACTCCCCTTCTTAGTCTTGACATGTAGTTTTTCAATGGCAGTTTCAGTGGTAATAGTAATTTGCATGGGCGGTAACATTAGGAATATGTGCTCCTCTCCATGCTCTAAAATAATTTTAGTGTCTTGGAAATGTTCAGGTGGCTGGCCAGCTCTTCAGAGCTCCTCTTTAACAGCACCTCAGAGCACCAGCAGGGGAGAACATTTAGAAACCAGTAACTTTTTGTGATGCTAGAACAGATTATACTGAAAAAAACCATGTTTTTCAGGTGGAGTGTGATGCATTTGTGGCATTACACAGCTTTCAAGCAGCCTAATGTTATGCCCACTCTCTCTTATTATTTATAAAAGAGATTGCTGGAAAAGACTGCTTTGTTACTCTAAAGTTCAGGCAGGTCAGGAGAGAAACTGAACTTTTCAACCTGGTGGCCCCTTCTGTCATGGCAGGGGCAGTAGTGTGGCAGGAACACAAGTTCAGCAGTACAGAGTAGTAATGAAAAATGTGGCTTTGCAACTTTGTCAATAACAAAGCTCATCTTTTTGTGCCAGCAAGATGTTGCATGCAGCACACATTTCAAATTCAGTTAATCTTAAAATAATTCAAAAATCAAAGAGCTTATTCAACCATCAAGACATACCAGATTGACTCACTGTGTATTCATGGAGGGGATAACAGAGAGAAAAAGAATTCAATATCAGAATCAGTAAAAGCAGCACTAGTTTTTTGTTCGGTCTAAATTGTTTTTAGACCACATGAGCACACTGTGAATGCTAAAAGAGGTACCAAAAGAATATTTTATGATTGCATTGTTTGCATTACTCGTCTAGGAATAAAATTCACAAAGATGGCAGTTGTACATATGTGCACGTGCTCTTTCTGTCTCTTTGCAAGAACTTGCGTACTTTTAACGTTGTTTCAGGGCTGTGTCTGCATCTGCTGTCACCACACGCCTGCCATTCAAATCCAGTGTCAAAGAGCATGTGCACATACAGCTGATGGGCTAAGAGATTTTACTGCGGTATTAGTATTGCTCACTCGCCTTCGGTGCTTCCTGTTTTGAACGTTGCATGGAGAATAATTCAGACACCATCGGAAATAGAATTCCTGCTGCCAAATTAATTTGTATTTATGACAGGGCACTGGCTAGAGATAGGACCTGTAGCAGGTGAAGGTTCATGAATGGCAGTTTTGTGTTAGGTAACAGAATGTATTTACCTGTAAAGCCTGTCAGGATGCAGCACTGCACCTCGGATTAACAGCGTGGTCCCATGGACCCCAGTGCTGCTTTGTGCCCTCAGCAGCGAGTGAGGCAGGTCAGCATGTGGCCCAGGTCGCAGAGAATAGGACCAAGAGCTATGGGAACTGGGAGGTGACCAAGTAGAGGAGCCTGTCCTTGCAGCTGAGCACAGGGAATACGTGGGAGCCCATGGGGCCCTCTTGTTTGTGCTACTTGCTTAATGCTCATTTTAGGCTGAGCTCTTGCAGGATACATGAATCAAAGGCTCCTCTCACTGCTCCACCTAACTCTCTTCTGAGCCAGAATAGATTATTTGGCAATAAATTGCTCTCGTCTCATAGGCTCTAAATTTATGTCATTCCCATTTTATCTTTTATATGCGTCTTAGAAGTTTTCCAGACACTGAGCACTGAATTGCTGCAGACACGCAGCCTAGTTCCACCAGGCTCCTGCAGGAAGTGTGAAGGGCTTTTATTCTTGAAACTTGTAGACAGCTGAATAAACGAATTTCTTTCACCTGTTAGTTATCGAGGCTTTGTTTGTCTTTGCACAGCAGAGTGTAATCCAATAGAAGTCAATTACAGACCCCTCTTTTAATTGTCAGTCAAACAGTGAAGATGGTAACAGTCATGAAATGCTTACCTTTATTCAATAGGGAAGTGTGCCAGCACCAAGGTAAAAGGCACGATGTGACACCAGATGACTTCAATTTCCATGGAGACTCCTCCGGGGTGATGCTTGCAGAATTGAGGTCACATGATAAGCATTTAACCAGCTAAAAGCCAAATAATGAAACAAAGCCCACAAACCCTGGATGATTTCTGTGTAACCTGGAAAGATGATTCTTTTTTTTCCTTCATATATTTCATGCAATATTTCATTACTGAATGGCAGGGCTGCTGCAAGATAAAAGATTCTAAGCTTCTGCTTGGAGCAGGAGCTCTTGGGTTATGTGACTTAAACTATCTCACTAGCTTCTAGACCGCTCAGTAGTGGGGAGAAGAAAGTTTGGCAATACCGCTTAATTGTACTTTTAAAGAGGAATGGTGTTTTAAGAACGGGTAGGTGGGATGATCTGGGGGAATCCACTTCTCTGTCCCGTCTGTGGCAGTGGAAAAAGGTCAAGAGCTAGGAAAAAAAATGTTTTTTCTTTCCCAGTCTCCAGCCATCAGACATTTTCACTAGTCTGCAAATATCTGGAAACTGCTCTGGTCGTGTAACATTTCTGGCACATCTCTGTATTATCTGTTTCCACTGCTCATGAGATCTTTAGTTCCTCTCCGAATTGAGTTCAGCAATGGTATTTCATGGCAGAGGGAGCCTGGAGGTAGGGCTAAAAAGCCAGTTTGCTGTGTATACCTGTCCCATAAACCTGGCTTTGGTGCATTTTGGCAAGATTTATTCAGTGTCCCTTGCTGAAAGACTTTTTTGTACATTACAAGACATGAAGTCACCTAAAATTTTGTCAGACTTGTGCTGTCTTCCCAGGCAGCTCTGCTGCAGATTTCTCAACATGCTGCCAGTCCATGGAGCCGTGATAAACTGGGTCACACCCAGGAGGGAGAACGAAAGATAAAAGGAGATTACAAGAGCATATTTGCTGTTGAAATCTTGCTTTAGTTGTTCCCTGTTGACAAGAGCGCTGCTATATGTTCTTTATGTTAACATCAATTATTTATCTTCCTTTGGCAGCATGCCACTCTTCCACCTGCTTTCAAGTGAGTGATGTGGTGAAGTAATGAGAGATGGCACACCATGCACCAGCACTCCTCAGCTTAATGAGGGGGGCATGAGTGAACGAAATAGGCTCTAGCTTTTACACATCTTTTTTTTTTTTCTTTAAACAACATATATCAGGGTCACTTTACTTCTTTGTTCACCAAGTGTCTGGACCACAGAGCTGGTTAGTCCATTTATTGTCTACCCTACATGGGCTGCATGTGACGTGGAGAAGATTAACCAAGTCAGGGCTGATGTCTCCACTAGCTCCATTTGCTCTCTTTTTGCTGCTTGAAAAGGGTTCATCAGCAAAGCAGGGGTAGGCTGGCTTCTAGACTGCTTGCTCACATAACAAGAGCTTCAGGAAATATTGTCAGGTCCCTGCTCCTCTGCCTACTAATAAAATAAAAGCCAGTAAAACTCTTAACAGCATTTTGTGCTGCATGTGGGCATTGATTATGGACGATTACAGTTGTCGCTATTGACAAGCTGAATCAAATTAAAAACTCCTGCTGACTGTTCCAGCTCTTTTGGTGCTTAGGGAGGACAAGGTGTGGTGTTTCTCTTGCTTTCCAAAAGTAACATGAAGGAATAACCCCCAAAATCAGGATAAAACATTAATGGAATTGAAAACAGCTCGGGGTTCATTCTCCAGTGATCAGCTCTGCAAAGTTGAATCTTTTTTTTTTTTTTTTTTTTTCTGCTTTAAGCTTGAAGTTATAGACTTTTTCTGTTTGATACTGTCAACTACAATTGCTTGCAATCAAATCTTTTAGCTGTCTACCTGGAACCATTTATTTTTAATGTAAAAGACATAGGCAATTTATGGCAAATAGTAATGGAAATGTATTTTGAATGTTAGAGGTTCTGCGCAGGCAATATGTTATAAAACTTTATGTATCCATTTTACACGTGTACAGCTCTCTTCAGTTGTAATGAAAAGGCCTAGTTAACGTTGTTTCTTACATCTTATTCTCATTAATGCTTTTTTTGCATCCCAGTGCACTCTAGTTCATCAACTGACATGTTAGAAATACATACATGCTTACATAAGGAGATATCTATAGGTTCTGTAATGCTTTCTTATTATGAAAGGTTACTGCCTACCTTGCAGAAAAGAAGTTTGGAGTGCCAGCTTAGAAGTGTATTGGTGAAGACACGATTTCGACCAAAGCCTTGAGCATTTACTCAAGTATTTTAATTTGTGCCATCCAGAAGGAATGAAGCCTCTAACTGTATTAGTAAAAGTGCATTAAAAATGTCTAGATTTTAAGGTTGATAGTCTGTTTTGTTTGGAATTTGTGCCTGTTGTTCTTTCTGAAGCATTAGTTTGAATATATGAATATTTTAAATGTGATATGGCTTTGTGCCAAATTCCCTATTAGTGTAAGGACCAAAGCAGGTCCTGCATTTCCTATGGAAATCCAGTCTCTCCTAAACAGGAGAAATTATCTCTGATACTTCTGAGCGAAGGGTTCAGATAGACACGTCTGGCAGTGCCGATCTTGGTGCTGTTAGCAAGATGATGCACGGTACTTTTTGTGTACAGCTAACCTGGATTGGCATCTGTTGATGTTTTACCTGCTGTTAGTGGACAATTACAATGCTAAAAATATTTTTTTTTTCTTTAAAAAAAAGGAGAAAATGTCTTTCTTATTCTGAATAGCTCTTTTGGTGTAGAACCTGTTGCTTTCCATTACCACTGTTGGGAGGAAGTTTAACAGAAAAAACCCCCAAAAGTAAAGAGTAAAAAAATTTCTTTAGAAATGGGAAATAGGAAGCGAGGCAGGGGCTTTGTGTTTAAGACGACAAGCAATTGCAGTGAATATCTGTGAATCCATTTGCATTTAGAAATCATTCTAACATATGTAAATCTTCCTGGAGGTGATTATTCTTATTAAAACTGATGGATTTTTTAATTGATATTTGACCAAACCTACTTTTTCATTCACCATTTCACCATAAACAAATGCTTCGCTTTCCAAAATTTTTCACCTAATGAGTGAGATAAATAATTCTCCATGTGTTCTTTTGTTGTGAACAGTCTGCTAGAAACCACTTTCACTGAAAACTGGAAGATTTGTTTTGAGGAGATGGACGAATCCTGTGATACTTGGTTGCTGCTCTTAGACTGGGTCTAGTTATGGGGTCACACTTCCATATGCCAACATTTGTCCTGATTTTACCAGAATTTTCAAGGATATTGAGGCCAAGGAAAAAGGTCTTTCAGAAGTCTGCTGAAAAGATCTTTCAGAAGTCTGCTGAATCTTTTCGCAACTAGGCAGCTAAGCATAAAATGTCTTCAATGTGACAGATGGTTAAATGATAAAATACCTTTCTAGTAACTACTGAAGATAGGAAATATTATGTGAAAGGAGCAGGAAGTGTTTCAAAGGGCACTTGATAATAAAGGGTCTGCAAGTGTTACTTGTAAGTGATTTATTGATTTGTTCAGTGTAGCATGCGAGACTGTACTGATTTATACAGAGAATATACAAGAGCCATGTCATTACAAACTGCAAACCAATCTTTAAAATTAGTTACTGTCCAGTAGGTTTTGGAAAGATATACCTGTCCTGCTGCCGCCCAGCCCAGAGCACAATGATTAGTTGAAGATGAAAGTTGATGTGAGTAGATCAAAGCTCAGTATATTAGGTCAAGCATGTTTAACATAGATTTATGAACCAGGATTCTGCTTCATTTTGTGTTGCTTTGGGAAAGAAAAATTGAAGTACTCCAAGGATTTTCCTTTTCAATATCCACAGCTTCCTGCACTTTTCTAATCGTATTTCCCTTCCTGTCTGCTTTCTCTAGTCTGTCCTCTTTCTTTTTGCATCTGCCCTGGGGGTGCCTGTACACTCTAAGCTGTATATCTTAATGGTGTCTTCATCAGTCCCCAGGCATGGGTACTAGTCTTTATACCAAGATACAAAACCTGCTTTTTGATTCTTGATGTCCCATGTTCAGTCCTAACTGAAAACCAAGATACTATATTGCTGTAGATACGTCTAGTTCTCTAATGATAAAATTCCATCTAAATGGTACGATGTACATATAGCAAGCTACCTGAGCATCCATCACTTGCAAAAGATTGGGAAATTGAGACCTCTGAAGAATTGATTCTGCAAAACATAAAGACCTTCAACTTTAGAAGAAAGTCTGTTGCCCTGGAAATGGTTGCTAGGGCAAGGAAGTGCCTTTTGGCACTATTTCTGATCTTTAAAAGCAAAACTCTCATGACATGAAATGAAATCTTGTGGCTTATGTGTTTTTTAAAAGAAGCCCAAGACCTGTGCTGTTTCATATTTCTCCAATATAAAAGCTTCTCCTTGTCAATACTTGATGATCTGAAAATCCTTTGAGCCCTTAGCACTCACCGAGGAAATTTCAAGAACCTGCACTGCACTAGTAAACACACAACGCTCTCAGATGGATACACTGTGATCTGTGCAACCAGTGCCGAGCTGGAGCCTAGCTTCCAAGAGGCTTTTCAGGGAGCAGCAGCACAGCCAAGCACAGAGAACAGACAGACGATTTGTTCACTATTATTTGCATTCCCACAGCACCCAGAAACCCAGGCGTGGGCTGTGAAGGATAGCAGTGTGCTGTGCACTGCACTAACACCAGACAGAGAACATGTTGTTGTAGGATGAGACAAGTGGGGACTGAAGAGAGAAGAACACAAGGAAAGAGGTTGATGACAGTATATGACGTGCTGGGTCTCGGCATACAGCTGTCCAAGGTTGGTCTTTCTCTGTCTGTGACAGAATGGATATCTTTGTGGAGAGAGTTCAGTGACTATAATAAGTAACTTTGGAGATGTTCAGAGTGAGTTGCTTCTTAGCATGAAGGACAGAGTAGCAGAGAGGATGGATCTGCTTTTGTACTTTCATAGCAAGTGGATCCTGAAGGTAGAAGTCATTGGTCGAAGAGAAGTGACAGCCTGTTTCACAGTGCAGAATGAGAGATGACAAGGCAGGGACAGGCAAGGAAGAGCTTAGAAAATGAAGATGCTTTTTGTTTGATATAACATAAAAGAAGGAGCCAAAAGAGGACAGCTAGGATGGCTGATGTGGTCCGAGTGACAGGGAAGTAAAATAATCTTTTCAGAAGTATTGCAAATGGATGTGAGCAGGACCAGAATTACATTTGTCAAACCTGGAAAAAAAGATGTTGTTTTAATAAAGACAAAAGGTGGTGGGAGCCCAGAGAGAGCTTTTCCAGTGTGATCTTATAAGGAAAGCCATATCTGAATTTGTTATGTAGAGAGCATCTGCAGGATTTACACATAAGCTGGATTTGGAGACAGAAAGAAGAACCTGAGTTGCAGGTTATCCCAGGTTATGGGTTGCAGCAAGTGGCACTGTACTGTCAGCAGGGACTGAGGAGAGAAAGGGAAAAAGATTTGAGAAGTCTTCCTATGTTAAGCTTAAAGTAATGACTAGATATCTCTGAAAAGATTTTAATTCAAACGGGGTTTGTTGGAGCAGAGAGATACTTTTGTGAGTTGCGAGGATAAAAATACAAATTGAATTTATGTTTTCAAATCAGCTCTGGGTAGCTAAAGTTGACAGTTCCTCTCTCATAGGAGGAGGGGAAAGCATTTGGGATTCAGCGGTGGAAAAATTAAGCTGGGAACCGTGCCACAGTCCACATCATTCATGGCAGGTCACCGGGTATGGGGTGGTTTGGGGCTCATGTAATGTGGAGAATGATGACTACAGAGCAGCTGTGGATACATCCATGGTTTTGCAGTTGCAAAGGGTACTTACTTAGTCTGTTGCTGCCTTAGTGAATACAGATGCTAGTTGTAGAAGCAATTCAAAGTCCCTTTTTATGCTTCAGGAGAGAGGAGACTCATGTGACAGTGTATTTTTCTTCCTGTATCAATTTTTCATCTGCCTGTTGAATATAATTGCTGAGCCCAGTGTATATGTTATTTCCTCTTTGGCTTTGTATATATAATTTTAACTTGTGTCATAGACTCAAACTGTTATCCTTTCTTTGTTTTTCAGCATATTAATGAGAAACAGGAGGACAGAAGAAACCAGGGTATTTTAGGTCTAGCGCCTTCAATTTAGTATTCTGCGTCCACTTCTTTAGCTGAAGCTGTTTAACAAAGTGTGGGTATTTTTATTTTTTAATACAGTCTGAGTTCTGGAAGGTGTGTGCTGTACACCCACTAGGTAAAATACATGCTGTTCTTCTGTTGTGCTGGCTTCTGTGCTGAGAAATTCCTCTTGCCTCCACTGGGCTAGCTCTCCTAGGTTGCACGAGATGGATACAAGCCCACATGGTTGCAGTAGCTGATCTCAGCTGTGGCATTGAGCAGGGAGTGCGGGTTCAGTTGTCAAAGCAGGTATCGGGCTGGAGTGCAGCAGGTACAGTGCTCCCCGAGGCCATTGCTGAGCTCAGGGGAAGGGGCTGCTGTGCTAACAAGAGCAACCCAGCTGAGGCTGCCTGCAGGGCCATGGGGAGATGAGAGCAGAAAGGCTGAAGGGCCGTTAATTAACTTTGTATGACACAAGTGTATATTTTCTTCACAGCTGACCTTGGGGAGGTGTTTTTTTGGGTTTTGGTGGGCTACCTGAATGGCACTGAGCCTCGGCTTGCTGATCTTTCAGATTTGTTTGGAGAAACAAATTCTCATCCCTGCTTCACTCTGGCCCTTCTTTATCCTTTGCTGTCCTTTTTGCTAGCGGTGTTCTAAAGCCGGCTATTAAGATAAGGGTGGAGACACTGTTGATCATGACCTGTTGTTTGATTACCATTTTAGTTGCCTCACAAAACCTGTCTTTGTTATCTCTGGGATCCGAGCAAGATATGACCAGTGCCATTGCAAGAGGACACCATGCTGTTAATTCATTTCTCTGTTATGTGCCAGCTGGGCTACTGGAACCTGGGGCTTCTTAACTTGTCATGTTAGAGATCACCTGCAATCCTGCTCCTGCCATTCAAACATTGTAAAGTAGGTATGTTTATTACAGCACTGGGTGCAAGGGGGATCATTCCTCCAAACTTGCACACCGAGTTGTCTTGTGAACAGGTTTTTATTACACTAAATCATGCATATTCAGTAGAGTAAGCTACATATTCATTATATGGGGTTGGATTATTGTAATCAGTTCTGGGAACTCATTATCATAGGCCTCCTCCCATTG
>JAAGNO010016136.1:85843-101653 GCA_033439905.1 Ceryle rudis
AAGGTACAAAGGATTTTGCATTTGCAAGAAAGCAAGTTGAGCAACCCTTGTCTTCCAAACAGAGCTGTCTCCTCACTGTGCTGTTGCATGGCTTGGAAACTGTTCATATTGCCTTGCAGTATGTTGGGATAATTCTAAGATGAGGCAATGCACAGTGAAGTTGCCAGGTTGGCTTTTGCCCCAGTGAAAGTATTTTCATGTGTTACAAAGACACATCTACATTAAAGTTCTAGTGCTGATCAGGAGCTGACTTCTGAAATGAGTCTCCCAGTAATTGCCAGTTATTGCATGCTTTGAACATGCATCACAGAACAGGCTTGGAGAGCAAAGGTGCTACGTTGTTTTGTGATACAGCTGTACCGTGTCATGCACTGCTGGAGCAACGTGTACTCCAGCTGTTACACGTACCCCATCCACTGGATGAGACTAGAGATAGTCCAGCCTACTTCCTCTCCCATCCCCAAATGCACAGAGAGTGATGTTGTCCATCAAACCCAGCTCTTTTCTCCAGCAGTCCCCTCTGCTGTGCTGCATGACGTGCTAATGCATGCGTGGTCCAAGGTCATCAGGAGTCTGGTGCTCATGTGCTTTGGTGGGTGTCATTGCCAAAATAACTGCTCTTTCAGGCTTTTTAAAACACCACCCCCCCCTTTTTTTTTTCTCCAGTAAATGCAGACTTCATACAATATTATCTTAGCTGCACTGTGTTATTTAGGGACAAATTGCCTGTATTAGTTTTGTATTGTATTATTGGCAGTTTGTCCCATCTCTACACAGTCAACTGGAAACATAATTTGGCTGTGTTTTCTAAATGATCTCCTAGTTTATGCTTAGACTCCATGCTAGATTTCAGCCAGAAGAAGGTATCAGTTTTGGAAACATTAGAAGGTGAAAGCAGATAATGAACAAAGCCTGCCTGCCATGCTAAGTCCCACTGGGTACTACAGTTATGGTCCATATCGCTGTAGTACTGGAACATCTGATATCTGTGAGGAAGAAATTGGGATAACCAATTTTACTGCATGGAGAACAAGGTACAGCGGTACATATAGGATGTCCAGGATCACAGGCGCAGTCTGTATCAAGATAAGGAATGAAGTCTGAGTCTAAGATAGTGCCTTAATTGTGAGATTGCAGTTTCATTTTTCTTGTTTTCTCAGTAGGAATGAATGAGGAGAAAAATGGGGAGGAGAACAAACACAGATCACTGGCTGTGCCCTTACATCTTTGCATTTTGAGTACCTGCAGTTGTCTGTGCTGTCTTTCTTTGCCTCTGCCTCAGCAATTTTCATAGCATTTTATTATGTAATTTTCAGGACCTTTACCTCATTAAATTAAAATCCCATAGCAGCCAAACTGTCTGCTTGCTGTACCTCCTTAGGAGGCAATTTTTCTTAGGGGAAAAGTTCTCTGTTGCGGTCAACTTTTTCTGAAACACACTTTACTGCTGTTTCTTAAATCTGAGTGCTAACAGCATTACCTAATGTACAGCAAAACAGCAGCAGGATTTTGGAAAGAAGCCTTCCATATTAGAGTTGCTGGACCTTACATCATGTCTGAGTATAATATGTGTAAAGATAACCACCTCCAAATTAGTTGCCACTTGCATTGTTGTTTTTGTCATTCGTGGAATGGGGATGTGTCTTATGTGACCAGTCAGTGTGTTTGCTCTTGTTGTGCATAACTTTCAGATTTAAAATATGTGAAAAATGATGTCCCTAACACAAATGCTCAGAGCAAGAATCATTTTTACCTGTGCAGCTTCTAGTGTCAAGGAATGACTGATCCATTGCGGATTTTTATTTATACACTGATCAGTTTCAGTGCTAAAATTAACAGCAAATAACAGGCTCCCAGTCATCTCTTCCCTATGGAAAAACCAATTACACTCTCACATAGAATTGTTTTGGTTGGAAGAGACTTTTAAGATCATCCAAGTCCAGCTGTTAACCCAGTACTGCTAGGTCACCACTAAACTGTGTCCCTCAGCACCACATCTCCACAGCTTTTAAATCCCTCCAGGGGCAGGGACTCTACCACTGCCCTGGGCAGCCTGGGACAGGCCTTGACAGTCCTTCTGGGAAAGAAATTTTTCCTCATGTCCAACCTAAACCTGTCCTGGGGCTGTTTCCTCTTGTCCTGTTGCTAATGTATTATTGCAATCAGCAAGAATCAGTTCTACTCAGGGAAAGGTCCATTATCAGCATTTTTTCTGACTAACTCCTGTTTCCAAATAGTCTAATTCTTTCACAGTTTTTATGAACCTTATTTATGTACTTCTGTATTCTCTGCATGAATTCAAAAAAACAGATGAGACAGAAATCCTAATTTGAAGTATAATTTATGATAAATTTTTGGCACTGCAAAGGTTGATCACAGAAAAATTTAAATATTGGAGCTTCTTTTCATACTTATGATGTCTGCTGTGGCAGTGGAGTTTAACTGCAGGACTTATCTTCCTTCTGAAAATGCTAATTGAGTTTACAACAGGATGTTCATGAGTAAAAGATGGTGCTACACAGTGAGACTTTTTTTTTTTCTTTAAGTAGTTCTGCTTAATGAAATGTATAAAAATCTTCTATTGTTCTGTCAAAACAGAAATATGTGCTTACTCTGTTTCCTGCTGTGATCAACCAATCTGGTAATTTAAATCTAAATGTGCCATAATCTTGAACACTGGGAGGATTAGAAAATATCATAAGGAAAACACCCACATTTTCATTTATTAGATGGCCTTTTCAGCTCACTTTCAATTTAGTGCTGTCCTTCCTTGCTGAAAACAAAAACAAGTTTCCTGAAAATAATATCAAAACAGCAGAAGTGCATCAATTAAGCCACAAGATTCAACAGGCCATATTTTAATGGGCCATTAAGCCTCGGGTGTGTTGCGAAGTACCAAGGTAAAGGGCAGATTACTTAAAGTACCCACAAAATATATTAATGATTCATTAAAACATGCCATGTAAACAAATGGTCATATTATAACTAAGTGGCCTGATTGTACAATCATTTTTAGTGATATATTAGAGGAGAAAATCTATAAAAGACAAGTTAAGAATTGGGTCCAGCCTGTTAAAATGAAGCCTAAAGTTACTTTAAAATCCTGAAATACATACTATGTGCAATGTTCCCAGTGATGTTTCCCCATGATTGAGGGAAGCAAATGTGTTGATTGAATAATTTTCAAAAGCAGTAAGTTGATTAAATTGGCAGTGTGGCTTTTTCAAAGCATTTGGGTCTGAAGAGGCAAGTCCTGATCTCAAGTACATGGAATTTAAGAATACAGAGGAGCCCGGAGACTCCAGTGTCTGACTTCATACAGTTTTGAAGGACACTTTCCGTGGATCTGCTCCCCAGACTCTACGTGGGTATTTCCAGATACGTTCTTGGCTGTTTTCTCTAACCAGAAGACTAAATGCTTTTTCTGATTTGAATAACAGACCAGATCAGCAGGGCTCTTGAGCACAACCCTATTCAGTGACAAACGTTACTAAAGCACACAGGAGGACATTAGTAGAAATCCAGTTATTAACCATAGTAAGCGTCAGGTCAAGGTTGAAACACTTGAACACAGTGTTGCTCATTTGGCTGTTTTTTATTGGTATTGAGTGCCTGCTCAGGTGAGGCTCTTCCCACAAAAAGCCTTAAGTGAACCTGCCATGAATGGAGGAGTTGTCTGGAAAAATGCAGTTCCAGAGGAGAGAAGGTATTTCTTCCTTCTCACTTCACATCAAGTGCATGAGCAGTAGCCTATGAGAAGAAACAAGTTATCTCTGTTTGTAGGGGAGTGTAGATTTAAGCTTTTTAAGTGATTGGTTTCATTTATCTTTTACAGACATCATTCAAACAGTATAAAAACCAACTCTTAGGTTGGGAGATGGGAAGCAAAATTTCTGCCTCCAGTTGGTGAGTTAGCTCAGGTGTGAGTGTCTAAGACAAAATCTAAACCTTAGCCTGTGTGTGAACGGTGGTTTCCAATTAGTTCTTCTTCTGAAAGGACTTGTAATAAACTTCTTCATTTTATTTGGCTGCATCAATTCACAGCAAATGGATTGCAGTGAAATTTAACATTGCAGCAATTTCCTGCGTAACACCATCCCTTACACACTGAGAATCAACAGCATATAATGGGCGTTATACCAATGTCTCCCAAGAAACCATTTTCACTCTATAGTTGGTCCATCATTTATATGGATCAAGATGGTACAAAAGAGAAAGTAAAAAACCACATTGAAAACAATGTGGGCTGCACGTAATTTCTTCTTGATGGCTTTTAATGTATTACTGATCTTAACATATGGTAAATGGCACGGTTCTTTCTTGCTTTGTAGTGCTGCCTCTGGTAAGGCATTTTTACCCTATCTTACATAGTGTGTGTTCTTAAGCCTACACCTACTGAACAGCTATAACAGAGAAGTATGAAGAGAGGTCTTTAATGTGGGGTACTTACTGTGCAGTGCTTCAGCTCCTCCAGAGCACAAAGAGATTTGTGAAACTGTCCTTTGTAAAAGTCAACTGGAAGAAAACTTTATTTTAAAAACAATGGATGCCACCAAGAATAATTAAAGGTGTTGATGCCTGGACTATAGAAATGCATTGCTGGTAACTGTTGGTGCTGATAAGTGAGATGGCCTTTTATTTGGTCACCTCTAAAACCTAAGATCCTAATGAAAAGGAGCAGTATGTATTGAGTCCCAGTTTTCTTTTGCAAAACCAGGAATTACCCAGTATATTTTTACTAAAGCGTAACTCTCTTCTCAGTGGTATTTGCTTTTGTACAGATGACATTTTCTTTTTTTTTCTATTTTTTTGCTATTGGTGTTGGAAATTGATCAGTAAAATGTTCAATTTTACTGGTCTTTTAGAAAGCTCTTTCCTCACTTCATTACAAAATAGTTGAAGTGGTGAAACAAGGTGTTCTTCAGGAGAGACAGGGAAGAGTGGAAGTCAGAGAGTAGCTCTAAGATGAATCTAGTTTATGTGGTTTTTATAAGGATGTGATAACTTCATCAGATGCAAGTGTCTGCAAAGTTTTCTTATAATTCTGAGCTGAGAAATGCCACCCAGCCTTTGTCTGTAATTCAGCATCTTCCTGTGTCCTACCAGCCAAGCGATAGGCAGCAGCTGAGCCTCTCAGCCATACAGCAACTGCAGCAGGCCCTGAAAAACATGATTTTATACCTCCCACCACCAGCAATTAATCCTACCCAATTTCTGCTTCTAGGCACGCATAAACATTCCTCTTCAAAAACAGTTTTTAGGCAAGCCTTGCAGCTTAGAAGTTATTCAAATGTTTCAATGATTTTTTTTCTTTTAGAGACTGATGATGCTAGGAATGCAGGAGATGGTCTGGGTATCATCTTGTCATCTCAAATATGAAGCTTATACCTGTATATTGTTAGAAGTTTGGGGAAACTGGAAGTTTTAACAGGTTTTTTTCTGCTCCTCTAGTTCCCCAAGCCAGATAAGCCTGTGAGGTTTTTTGAATCTCAGACAGCTGCTGGTGTTATAAGTACTTCTTAATTGCCTATTTTGGAGAGGCTATAATGGCCCAGTGATTTCCTAGATTTGTAGGCCAGAAGGCATCGCCGTGATCATCTACTCTGACCTCCTCCAGAGATGTAGGAATTGCTGGGTGAAATCTCATTAAATGGATTAAATAGTAAGTGTAAAATTAAAAAGATAATAAAATTTAATATTTTTTCTTGGTGCTGGTCCAGGACTTAAGGTAGTGCAGTAGTGCAGTGCAAACGTACCTGATTTCCATGTTTTCTTCCTCTACTATTTTGCAGAAAAGAAACTTCTTTCTTACCATTTAGTAAGCTTTGGGTTGGTTGGTTGGTTTGTTTTGTTTTGTTTTCCCTTGAATGCTTCCACTTTAATATGGAAATGTAATCTTGTTGGTGGATGTCCTGCTATCTGTGCATCTGTAACAGCTCTGGCGTATTAACCCTGTCATGATCCTGCTTATAGCTGGAGACCTCATATATATTTGACACATCACTTAGCAGAGATGATGGAGAGGACATGTATGATGTCATCAGGATCAGGGAATAGATCTGGTGCCTGTGTTTTATCTGCCAGCTTGTGTAGAACTGAATACACTCCAGAATCCCCCATGGAGAGCCAGGACCGCTTATGCATCCTATGCATTACCAAAACTGGGAGCAGTCCTGGAGGCACCGTCTCATAGTACAGATCACCTTTTTTGAGCTTCTGGGTCTTTTAAAATTCTGTTTACTGTGGAAAGGATCAGAGAGCATTGCTTTTTCCATTATATTTGTCTTTGTTTCTTAGTGCAATGGGTTACGCACAGCACCTCCTGTGCAGCTCTTAAGCTGGTTGCTGTAAAGAAAATGGCACCAATGCTCTGTTGCAATAGTCACACTAACAAGGTAAAAGTAACTCTCAGACTGACACAGTCTGTATTCTGTAAAGGTGAAGTCAATACCAAGGCAACTTCAAGTGTAGTATTTGCTTTTCCTACAATTGATTGTGCGTTTCCTGTTCCTCACGACTTAACATAGGTGATTTACAGTCAATAGTGTGTGTGTACAAGGAGCCACTGTGACTCAACAAGGAGATTCTTCAGGGAAGATCAGACATACTGGGTTTTGTACGTTCCTCTGAAACAAACCTGGAGAAATAAGATTCCTGATGTTAGTACTTTGTGGACTTGAAGTCAAAAACGTGTCCACCTATCCTAGTGGCATAGTGGTGGGAGGCTACAACTAGAAATGTAAAAGCTCCCATGTTCCAGTGCCAGCTCCAGTGCATCCCATGTGAAATTTCCCACGGCACTGGCAGGCACAGATAACCCTTTCCCTCTGCTGCTGGAGAAGATGGGAGTTCCTTCACAGCAACCCTTCCTTTCTTGCCAGCCAGAAAGTTTTTTGGTCTCATTCTGATTCTTTGTAGAGAAGAAGTCTTTAGAGCACAGGAAATTTCCCTGGTGTGTAAAAAGCATGCTGTACCATTCATTACTTAAATGAAGGCTAGTTTGTGCTTAATCGAGTGGTAAAACTAAAGCAAAATATATCTCAATTCATTTAATTCCCATATTCATCGTACTGAAAACCAGGGATGTCTTGTTAAGTAAGAAAGAAACTTGGAATATTTCCAGTCATGAAAATTTGAAGTCTTTAGTTCAGCGAAGAAAACCCAAAACCAACACAACCAAAAAAGGACATTGACTGTGGACAAATAGTTGGTCAGCAAAGTGTCTTGCCAGGTGGATAAAGAAGTATTTGGTTTTGCTCTGCCTGATGGAGTAGATGTGCTACACTGGTTTCTCCTCAGGTGGCCACTTCCAAACTACTTAAGGACTTCATGAGTTGCTTGGAGTTAGCTGATGTAATGTTTCTTTTGGCAACACCAATATTATGGAAATATGTACCCAGAGATGCAAAACATGCTAGAATTGAAAGAGGTGCTCACTTGAATAATCGTTTTGCATAATGCAGAAGGGGTTATGGATTATTAGGCTAGAAGAGTAAACAAGATTAGAGCTAAGTGCTTCCAGGGACTGTGTGAAAAATAGTCAAAGGCTAATTGCAAGGGAGTGGGCAGGGAAAGCCCCCCCATTAGAAAGGGCAAGATTGGAAAATGGAGAGGTCAGGTGGTAAAGATGGTCGGGTAAGACAAGCAGTGAAGGAAATGAGAGGGCACGAAAGATGGTGGGTGTTTCCTTTGGTTGAAAGCTCCCAAGAGGTTAGAGTAGTGATTAAATTGTGGATACAGTGAAGAGCATCTTCTGAAGAACCTCCAGCGCACTTTTTTTTTTTTTTTTTTTTACACTTCTTGGTTTTATCAGGTAACAGTCTATTGCTCTTAGAGGCATTGCTGAGGTGAATGGGGATTGATGAATGGATGAAATATATCATGTTAACTAGGGTGGGAAAAATTAGGTCTTACAAGGCTGCAGCAGCTGGAACAGAGACGTACCCAAGGTTCACGGGGATCTTGCTTCTGTCTTCTCATGGCTTTGGGTCCTGCATGTGACCATGCTCATTAAGAGAGAAGCCAGGATTACGTTATGGTTTGTTTCTTCTGAGGAGGTATGGCATAGCCCTTCTGAGCTAAATCAGGACAAATATGCAATTCTCACCTCTCAATTTCCAGTAATCTCACCTTCTATTTGCCCTGCCTTTTATTTTTTTCCCTTCTCTTCTGCCTTTCTTCCCTGTGCTCTGGAGTGTTCAGCCTGAATCTGAACAAATGTTAAGTGATGTATGGAGTGTAAATACGTATTTCTCTGTTGACTTTGGGCTACAGGTACTAAATGCATTAGCTTGAATGGCTACAAGCTTTAAGAGGGGACATTCCACAAGCACATGGGAACTTGATTGCACAAGTATCAAATTCTATTTATTAGCTGCTACATGGGCCGTAATAAAACTATTGTTATTAATTATGATGAGAAAGTATACATGTGTCCAGGTAGCAAGTTACCTTATTTATTTTTCTCAGGAGATTGTAAGTCACCTTTACATTTTGAGACAGAAAAGAATCTAACGTTCTTGCATTATTTCAGACTAAAGGGGACATCTAATTGTCTTCCCAATTTCTACTGCAAGAAATCATTACTAATATTCGTGAGCTCTTCCACATAGAAATCACTGATTTTATAATCTCTATAATATAGGAGAGCAGTAATCTGTTTTTCAATAGAAGGTCAAGTTGCTCTTGTCTAATCTTGTGTGTTCCTTTCTCACAGTTTCTATGCTAGAAATTGTAAAAGAAAGTGCTCTTATAAAAGATACGTTTACTGAGTGAAGATTAGTTGTTTGTCATTATTGACAACACTAGGGATATGAAACATGTTTTCTAAAGCCATTGGTTAGAGTTACCTCTTTCTTTATGGCTACAGGTACAAAATACATATAAAAATATTCTATTTTACACAATATGAAAAAGATAATGTGCATTTAATCTTGAACTTCTAACAGTTATTCTCTGTGAGGTGAACTATATATGGTTTCTGTTATAATAAACCTACGAGCTTAGGCTGCTTTTCTCTATATTGCATAATTTAGCTAAAGCATTGCTTTTGAAAAAAATAATTACTGGCACAAAATAAAATATTGTGGAAGGAGGAAGGATTATTTCTACTGGAAGTGGATAAATCCCAATATTCCTCTGTAAGGTACATACAAGCCTTGCCTTTTTGTTGACGTATCATATATACAAGAGAGCTTCCAAATTAGTTCTCTTGTCCTCTGTGTCCTCAAACAGTGCCAAAGGAGCTGTTATTTCAGAAAGAGATTAAGCCAGCTTTTAAACTCAGAGCTGTAGGTTCAAGATCTTCTTACTTGACTCTTCTTATTGTTCTCTTTCCTGCTTCTGTCCTCTCTCAAAAGAGGTGATGCTGGAAGGATTTATTACCTCGAATGAAATCGATTAATTTCTGAGAGAGTGCTGAGGAATGGAGGAGCTGCAAAGACATTCTCAGTGAGGATGTGGTGCAAAAGCACTGATATCAGTGTATATTCTTTGAGCTTATATAGGGGTATTAATTGTTTCTGCAGTTGGGGAGAGATCTTTAGCTGGAATAAATGTACAAAATTGACTTACAGTGAGGGTAGTTATGTCAGCCTGGACCAAGATATCCACTGTCTGATGCATTGGTGTGATCTGCAGATCTGGCAACTACTAATTCCTGCTGAACAGGGACTAGAATTTTACACTGGATGGTTTTTGGTAAGAATTTTAGCCCTCTGGGAACAGTACAATCTATGTGTCGAGTTACAGCACTGGTATGTCGCAGATACTTGGAGTGGTCTTGTTGCAGAAGCACAGGTTATGAAGTCTCCAAGTGTTGCCTATGGATAGAGGGGTCAAGAACATCTGTGGGGGCAACTGCAGCAGTTTTGCTTTATGTACAGTTACAGCTGGGATTATTTTAAGACAAACTGTTTAGGTAGTTGGAAGTCAGGATGATTACTACTCATGCTCCACAGAGAGGCTTATTCTTGAAGGCCTGGACATGCTACTCTGACCTAAGGAAGTACATATAGGAGCAGAGATAGCGTAGTTACATTTTTTTTCTGCCCTGTGAATTTTACAGAGTCAAAAGAGTGGGAAAATGATTTTAGGGACTCATACTCCCCTTTTTAGTATTGATAGGAAACCTAAAAGGCGATTAAATGAGCAATTTTTTTGTTCCTTTTCTTTAGAGGTTTTAATAATGATAAGAAAATTCAAAGAAACTGTCTGTGAGCCAAACTCTCTTCCTAGATTTATTATGTTTTCTGAAGTCTACCTGCAGATGATTTACCTCCCTTACATTTACAGTGGGCTCTAATAAGCTGCACTTGCCATAGTGACTGGTCAGTCATTCTCTTGCAGGCTGTGCTCTCCACATATAAGAACGGTGGCCTCTTGTCTTCCTCTTTTCCTCTTTCTTGCTGCATCTGTTCTTCCCACCCTCCACATGTGGTTTGTTGCATTTTTAATTTAGAACGTTCCAGCTACTTTAGAAATATGTGTCCTTCCAAACTAATTTTTAATTAAATTCTTTGTTAAATAGCAACAACGGATGATTAGAGTATGTATGTGGCTGAATTTTAATTTTGCATTTTCTTCTGTCACTGTATTTCAGTTATAGCAATAATTTTACAAATCAAGGCTTGACTGTATAATCCGAGTTCTCCTTTTTACTTTTGATCGGCAGGTAGTACTTCTGCGGGTTCGTTTCAAGCTTCTCGTTTCAGATGTGCATTAAGTGGCTTTGAAAAGCCACCTCAAATGATACATTTAGATAAAGCCACACAAGCACAGACTTGACTGGCTTTTGGAGGGATATAGCACGGAGAGCAGTGACTGAGCCCTGGTCATGCTGTCACTTTGGGAAGGTTATCGTCAGCTGCAGTGAACCAGGCTGAGCCTTCTGTCCTCTGCACATTTCTGTTCTTCCTGTTTTCTGTTCAGATGTGGCTTTCTCTGTACTGCACATGAAGATGAGAGAGCTGGAGTCCTAGAGCTGATTGAATAAGGGAAAGGAAGGTGAATACATGCTGTAATATTCTATTGTGTTTTGGGGAGAAAACTGTTTATCTTTTTATTCTCTCAGATATTAGTGCTGGAATAGAAAAATCTTGATACTGATACACTTCCTTATGCACCTGACAGCTGTAGCAAGGCATGTGCTGGAGAATGTGCTGCCTGAGACCCTGAGGATGTCTCTAACAATTAGTCTTTTCTGCTTTAAAAAAAAAAATAAAAAAGAAAACACTCAGCTTTTTGTTCTCATTGTAGGTAGATTGCAAGCCCCCAGTTCCGTATCTGTTTTACATTCCTTTCATCATGTCCTCCCTTAGTCATCTTTTTCTTCAGGTAAACAATCATAGTCTTTTCCATCTCCATTTGAGAGAGAGCTCTGCTCTGCTACTGTCTCTAGAGCTTTCTTGGGGGTTTATATAAGAAGCACAGTGGGCAGCTGCAGGGTGTGAAAGGAAGATGTTATTCTGGTAAGTAACTGATGCTCTGTTAGCGATGGAGGTTTTCTGTTCAAAAGTACACAGTGAGCTTTTAGGACATAGTTTCATCTTTGCAGTAGGAAAATACGGGCAAAGGAGTTTTAAAATTATTCTCTAATAGAAACATTTTCAATAGAGAAAATGGATTTGTCTGTCCATTTGAGATACGTGTCCAGGAAGGCCAATGGTCTCCTGGGGTGCATAAAGAAGAGTGTAGCCAGCAGGTCGAGGGAGGTTCTCCTCCCCCTCTACTCTGCACTAGTGAGACCACTTCTGGAGTGTTGTGTCCAGTTCTGGGCTCCCCAGTTCAAGAGGGACAGGCAAATACTAGAGAGAGTCCAACAGAGAGCTACAGAGATGATGAGGGCACTGGAACATCTCTCTGAGGAGGAAAGGCTGAGAGCCCTGAATCTGTTTAGCTGGAGAAGAGAAGCCTGAGAGGGGTTCTTATTAATGTTTACAGATAACTGAAGGGTGGGTGTCAAGTAGAAAGGGCCAGTCTCTTTTCAGTTGTGCCCTGTGATAGGACGAGGGGTAATGGTAGCATGGTGAAGCACAGGATGTCCCATCCTCCAACATGAGGAAAAACTTCTTCACTGTGAGAGTGACAGAGCCTGGCCCAGGCTGCCCAGGGAGGCTGTGGAGTCTCCTGCTCTGGAGACTTTCAAGACCCACCTGGATCTGTTCCTGTGTGGCCTGCCCTGGGTGTTCCTGCGCTGGCAGTGGGTTTGGACTCAATGATCTCCAGAGGTCCCTTCCAACCCCCGACCATTCTATGATATGTGTATAATACTGTTAGTGTATATGCAGATATAGTCACTAAAGTTATGCGTTAAAAATATGACTCAGTTGCAAGGTCAAGAATTGGAGAACTGGGGAAATCTGAATTTCTAGTTCTTTGTGAAATTTTAATTCTATGCATGCTGGATTTTTTTCAGTGCTTATTTTCCAACGCTGAGCTCTTATCTTGCTCAAAGCCCAGTGTTTGGAAAAGCAGTTCAGATCATGGAATTTGAAAAAGATGCTATAATCCTGAAAGGGTAGAATAAAGACTGCGTGGCAGCATAAGTGTCTGCCATTTCCTCAGCTTAAGTGTGTGATTTGCAATCTAAACATTTTAACGCAGTTTATTGTGTGTCATTTCCTATTTATTTTCTTAAAGGCAAAGAAAAAAGAATTCTCTTGTAAGTAACTGCAGACACTCTTACAGGGCTTACCGTCAGGGGCTGAGAGCCTTCCCTCCAGTGCTGCCACGTCACCTGTGGCAGCAGCTGGCTGGCTGCTAGTAGGCTCTGAAATGCTGAAGTAGTCTGTGCAAGCTGAGGTTTCTCTTTCTTTTCTTTTTTTTTTTTTTGGTAAGAAGGGACATTTCCTTCATCCAGGATGCTGCTGAGGGCAGGGGTGGAAGCAGCGAGGACGCGCAGTGCGTCTGGGTGTTCGCTCTTGGCTTGGCTGCTGTTGCCAAGGATTGCTGGAGAGGATGTTCAGCTGGTGTCTGCCGGTGTCTTGGCTGTGCTGCCCCAAGGAAAACAGACAGAAAATGGTGACTTGCAGTTTTGAGAGCTCCAGAAGAGAACAAACTGACTGTCCCGACTTCTTTCTCATCACTATATCTGTTTTTTATTGGCATACATTGAGAAAATATGAGATAATCAGCAGAGGGGATATTGATTTTATACTGTGATATTGTTGAATTTTTCTTTCTCTTACAAAAGGGCACACTATCCCTGTTTCATATAGCAACACTTCTTTGATACAATTAAGAAATGAGTTTCCCAGAATTGAGGGTATTTATATTTATTTATGTCCACAGACAAAATAGTACTTTTTAGGATAAAATGTTATTCAGGCTCCCATCATGTCACTTGTAATTGTTATTAATGGAATATGTGCTATTCTTCCTGGTAGACCTGCCAAGCCAAAGAATAAAAGTATAAGGAAGTAGAATTAATAACTCTGTTGCAATGCATCATATAGATAAGCCAGTAATTGCAAGGTCAGATGGGTGTACATAGATAGATGGTTAACGGGTTCTGCTGTAATGAAAGCACAGATCTTTTACATATGTTTATGAAGAATGTTTCTCATAAAGACACTAGATTGATTGTCTGCAAAGGCATCTTCTGAACCAGAAATGATCAACAATCATGGTAATGAAATATTAAAGATAAAGTAAATTTCAAGACCTTATCACTTGCTGCTCAGTCATTTCTTATCCAGCAAGGAGATAAATGAAAAATTCTGATAAAAGAATGTTCCATCTTTTTTTCCTGTTAACATATTTACCAATATCTTTATAACTGATGTGCCTCTTCTTTAGCTGAAATGAATCAAAAATAAGCTTCAAATCACTGACAAAAGGGGGAGTTGAAAAATATGTAGCATGAGTTTCTCTGAGAGAATCAGTATATAGTTATATTTTTGTGCTATAAGAGACGCAGGAATTAGATTTGCTGGTATCCTAGCAACTAAGGGTCTCAGGACTTTAAAGCTAAAAATCAAACTTCTATCACCTGCTTTAGAATTACAGACAGATGTGTATTAATGAAAACGCTTTCTGAAATAATTTCAACGTAAGCCACTGAAGTACTTTATAGCAGTCTAAAAATAATAATATCTCACTTTCTAGATCAATATCAACCCTAATCAACTAACTAACATCTTTCTCATGTCATTTAAGATATTTATCAAATTCTATGAAATATGTCCTCTCAGCCTTTTCAAGGGGAAAAATAAGATCAACTACTGGGGAAAGAAGTTGGAACTTCAGAAAGAATCCTGTTTTAATGTATCTGGTTGTGTCACTTTAAAACTCCAGTTTGTTTTTTAGTCCTTCCTCATGCTAGTTCTTTTTTTCTGCTTTGAAGTTCAGACTCCAGTATGGCTTTTTTTTAATTTTTCTCTAGTACTTTGCAGAATTAGCACATACAGCTTCTGTGTGGTAGCTTCCCAACCGGTATGTTTCACTGGTTAAATGCAGAATCCTCTTCAGGATGAAAAGATGGTTCTACAACCACTACTCTTGTAATTAATGGTAGTCTGAACATAGGGGGTTCATGTCACGTGTCCCCTTGCAGGCACTTGAGCTGAGTGCAGGTACTTCCAGCTTCCATTGCTTGCAGTGACCCTGGTTCCCATGGATCTGTGAGGTTTTCCTTGGTGCATGAAGTGTTTTGCAGCATGCGTCCTGATTCACAGAAGGGAGCGTAGCAGCTTGCTGGCAAACTCTGATTGCAGGATGGCAGGCAGAAACTTAGTGGTGGCTAACAATTTCATGAGTTGAGTTCTGGGTTAATAAAGATGGACCTCACACTTTATTCCAGCACTTTGAAATACAAATTGCAGTATTCTCAGTTGAGAAGTGTCAAACAATAGGTGGGCTAAACAAATTTACAGGAAACAATAATGAAATATTGCTGGATGATGGGAAGTTGTGACATTTATAAATGGAAGAGAGTGCTAGATTGGATGTATACCATTGTGGCCATAAATCAGTAGATTTGAAATCTACCTGTGAGGTAGAACACTTGTTACTTAAGGTATGTTCTGTTACTTACAGTTGCCCTAAACACTTGACTAGATTTTTAGCAAGTATTAAAAGAGACTTTGCATGACAATGATTATATCTATACTTAAATAACTAGTGCTGATATGTTTTAGGATCAATACTGAAACATGTTAGCTTGCTAACATTGGTTTAGGCTTTCAGAGTACTTGTCCTGGTTTGAGTGAGGGCAGAACTAATTCTGTTCAGTGATTTTACTTTTCAGCTCAGTTCTTCTAACTCACTGCACTGTCTGCAGTCAGCAGCCTGTTTTCACAGTGTCTGCTGCTGGCAGTGATAACGCCCCATGGTTAGAGTTAGTGCCAAGGATTGGTGTGCAGACCAAGGCCACTGCTGGATCTTGTGCACCACATTGGGGGGTGCAGGAAAGTGAATGGTGGCACCTGAAGGGAGGAGCAGACAGGGCAGGTGACCCCCAACTGACCAACGAGGGATTCCAGCCCATAGACATCATATTCGGTATAAAGCAGAGGGATCTGGAGGGTCTATGGGGTTTTTTTGTTAGCTCGCTAGTTTTGGTTTTGTTTGCTTGCTTGTTTGCTAGTTTTGTTTGCTTGCTAGCTTGTTTGCTTGCTCACTCGCCCTCTCTCTGGGGATTCCTGGGCTCTTCTCCCCTCTTGCACTGCTTTGCCAGCTTTGCTGGGCTTGGCTCAGGTCCTCTTTTGGTTCCTTCCTCGGAGCATCCAAGGAAGACTCTGTCTGTTCTGCCTTTGATCCCAATCGGTGTGTTCCTGAACCCGGTACCAGAATCCAGCTCCTGAACACAGC